>JAWPHD010005731.1:0-157452 GCA_037043455.1 Cyrtodaria siliqua | reverse complement strand
CTGTTAATTAAAAAAAAATCTTTAAACGATCGGGTCATTAGTGGGCGGGCCTCATCAGCTTATTGAATAACACCATTTTCTCATGCAATGATATGTTAAACTGGGATTTACAGTGATCTGTACAAATTCTCCCCCCGCCTCCACAAACCCAACCCACCCCGCCCCGCCCCTCCCCCACCCAAATACAATAGGCTTGAACTTGGTCCTTAAGCTTGGTTGGTTGCTGCCGTTTCGACCTTTCGTTATTTCGCAGAAAGACCAAGAGAACAAAAAGACATTTCTAAAGCGAAAGGCGAAGTAACAAGACACGATATAGTCGAAACACTGTATTTTAAACGAAAAAATACGGCATTTTATATTGTAGTGTATGGCGCTGTTGTTTTTTTCCTTTTAGCGGATATGTTCATCAAGAATTATTTACCCTAATTATCACAGGCATCTACGATAACTGAATTGAATTGAATTGAATTTGGTTTTATGGTGCACCAACACAAGAAAGGTTATATGGCCCTAACAGGAATGAACATTGCCAGACTCATCCTTCGTTTACATCAAGATAAAATATGTAGAATGGGCCTAGAACCTTCTAACCTGCAGAACTAGAGAGTTGCTGCAAATTCTATAGTACACACTCCATTTACGATGGAGCAACGTTTCGACGTTTGTATACGCGGCGTCATGATGAATACCTTAAACGAGCATTGATAAAGAAATGACAAAATGAATATGAATGTGTGTGTGGTGGGGGGGGGGGGGGGGGGGGAGATGGTGGGGGCGGGGGATGGATGTAGGCGGTCCTACCTATCTGCATGTGACGGTGTGTTTAGTCTAAACTTATTTATTTTACATCGATTGTAACGAAAGCTCTATGAACTTATTTGAATCACTCCTTGATGTCTTCCTGGGTGGAACCAGTACTAAGCAATGCAGATAAAGTGTCATGCTCAGGGACATAACGCATATACTAATGGCGGGAATCGAACCCACGACTTTTGGATCATGGGTCCAACGCTCTACCACTAGACCATAGCGCAACCACACGGGGGCATCTACGATAAATAAAGTTCGTAAAACTGACTGAGCCGGTATGTCCACTGGTCCCTCTCTATTCATGACAAGGAGTGGTGTCTAATCTGGATGGCCTTATTGACTTGTCTTAGCTGTAAGTTGCTTGATTTTTCGAGTACCTTGGACTGTGACCACTCTAGTATACAATGATTGTATCTTGAGACATATCAGTGTGGGGTGAAAAGTTTAAAACAAGACTGGGGGGAACATAACATTATAGGAAACCAGTTGAACAGAGCCGAACGAAAACACACGCGATTAAAATCCCATCAAAGTGATTTCATTGATCATATAACAAGAAACAATCATGAGATAGACAGAACCAGCCGAAGGTATTCGACATAGAAAACAAGCAACTACTACGGCATGTCAAGGAGGCCAACCAGATCTTCTCCAGTCCCTTTAAGTGAATAAGTATATACATATTAAACGTCTCACAACACAGTTAATTTTACATTGCTCTACATATGTACCAGGATCCCTCTGGACCACTGTAGAATTTCCTGAATTTTCTTTAAAAAAACATTCTTTGTGAAACTTGACGTCTGTAGTTCGAATTATTCAGCAAAAAACACGTGGTTGACCAACTTGCTTTTTTTTAATATCAATACTTTGAAGAGACCCTCTTGAATTTGTCCATTTCACTTTCATTTTCAAGTGTATCACACTACCCAGTATTAGATTCTCATATCTGGGCTCATAAACATTCAGGCATATCCAAACCTGTATGAAATCATGAACTTGTCCCATTCTTGTCACTTGCAACAAAAAAATAGAAACCATTTGCACATTTTAGGAAATAAACAAGAACCGACTAACACAGATCTTTTTTTAAGCGCCAGAAAGTCCCTATCGTGACTGGCAAGGGAAATAACTGTTTAGTGATATCTAAAGATCGTTGAACTGAAGCCTCGAGTATGTTAATATACGTATGTTAACATACAGAAACCTATGGCAACACCTGTTTTAATCATAATATAATACAGTTTGAGAATATAAATTAGTATTAAATGCTGATGCTGCAAGTAAACAACGTGTTTACGTAGTTTTCTGTTTGAAGTTAAATACATTATGTGATTGGTTATATTAAGACACTTCGCGTTATGAATCCACACATGTTTTATTTTGGGCAATAAAGGGAATTTGACCTCAGCTTAAATATGGCAGTAAAATTGAATTTGTCATGACGTAAAATATTAGCAATTTTAGAAAAATGTAACCATAATTCTTAATGTTCTTCTGTTTAAATTAAGCTCCCTCGTTGTCCTGCACGCAATTGGGCGATACTTTACTCTTAAGTTTCGTGAAACTTTTCACATTGTTCGCTATAATTATTGACGTGTAAAGGAAATAGAGTTAGCAAATTAAGCCGATAAATCAAACTTCGGTTTGGCAAGGCTTGCATTACGATAGTACTCAAATTGCTGCTGTGCAAAAGTACTGCAAGAAGTAGATGGTGCAATATTAGTGCTCTTTATCGTGTTGTATTAGATGTGTTGCATTAGATCAGGAAATCTTGGTTTTTTGCTTAGTTATTATACCCTGGTCGAACATGGTTTATAACCCTGGTCGACCATGTTTTATAACCATGGTGACCTTTCTTAACCATGGTTTAACCTTGGCAAACCATGGTATGAACATGGTCGACCATGGTTTGACCTTGGTCGACCATGGTTTGACCTTGGTCGACAATGGTTTGGCCTTGGTCGACTATGGTTTGACCTTGGTCGACCATGGTTTGTTACCTTGGTCAACCATGGTTACATTAACACCATGGTTGACCATGGTAGTTCCAATTAACAAAAATGGCAAACCATGGTTAAACCAAGGCATACAGACCATGGTTAACAATGGCTGACCATGGTTAAAGCATGGTTGGCCTAGGTCTATTTCACAGGGATAGGACCCTATATCTCATTTTTTCATACTATCTTCGTTCGCAAGTTTATCAAAAGCGGTTATGACTTTACATTGTAAGCGCACGGCATGTCAGCTGTTGACTCATTTACTGTTCGCCAATGCACCTACCTATTTGATTGTGCCACGACCCGACATTGTGTGGTCCCTATGACGGCTAACAAAATCCTGAAAATGAAGGTAACGTTTAATGTATGTCTTACACCTCGTCTTGTCGTGGTGCCATAACGCTTATTTTCTCGTTGCTCTGGCTACTGCCAGGTCCTTGATTGCTCACTTGGTAGATTTCTAGACGTTTGTATTGTTTTTGTTTGTTTGTTTGTATAGTGTTTTACGTCGTTTTCAACACATGATGGTCGATTTTTTGTGGTGAAAAGGCAGACCACCTACTTTTCCTGGGTAGCACCAGTACTGTACACCTCCAGCCATCCGTAAGAAACGCAACGGCGTTAACCCCTCGGCCACGGAGATTTTTTTATATTCATTGTTAAAAGGATATTGACTGACGAGGATTACCTTATTGACAATGTTTTATTCGAATTACAATGTGGTAAGAGTGAGGTTTGGCAAGAATTATGTTTGGTACACTTTAAAACCATCTTAGATACATTTTGCCACTGACGGTTTCAGTGCGGTAACCATGTTGTAAACCCTTTTGGTTTGTGGTATCGCATACTTTGCCTCTGTTTTATTGATCTTTATTCATGTAATTATTAATTGCTTTGAGTGAGTGTTTTAAAATGGCTGATTCTTAAGAATGCTATATTTTCTTTTCTACTTTCGTATCTACTTATATCATTTATGAATCAGGTAATTTAGAAAAATATATTGTCTCTTAGCCTTAATCAAATTACTTTCCTTTTTACGATTGGAATTCTTCCGTTAAGGTAAAACGCTAATAATAACGACAAAACTCGACCGTGCATAATCCTTATTACAGTTGTACAACGTAAATGAGTTTACTTTGAGATATCCCATAATAAATAGAACGAGACTGAATCTTCAAAATATGTATTTACTGCATTGAATATAGCACAATTTTACCTGGGTATCGAACAGATAACTCGTAATAATTATATCATTTATATAAATTTTTGGAAATTAAAAACGAGCGTAAGTTAACAAATCACTTATGAAAGGCATAACGTATTCAGATGAAATTAAAGAAGGTATTACAATTTATAAAACTTCAACATGCAAAACAAAATCAAAACATACATTTACATAGAACAGATATGATTGTCAATATTTATTGTTATACATTGGTGATCATTTGTCTTTGAAAAATATTTGTTGGCATTCAAAGAGGAAATATCATCATATGCATCACTTATGAAACAATATAGATTTAATAGAAGCAAGATTATTAGAAGAAATAAGAGATTTGGTTTATTGAGATGAGATGATGAAGCATGTGTGAACTGAGGCAAATATATTAATTGATTGAAGAAAGTTGCAAAATATGTTTGCACTCTAGGAACTTAAGTAAATACATAACTTCATATCAAAAGACATCTTTAAAGGGCAAGACGCCATTTAAAAAAAAAGGAAACCAGGAACTGTTCATTGTGTACAGAGGATCTTAAATACATGAGTGCCTGTTTAATATTGAATTTATTGAACGAGTTTAATTTTCAGTTATATTCAACGAGTGTAATAAATTCAATATCAAATAGTCACGAATGTGAGATTTTAGTTATCACATAACTCCAAAAAATGCCTCATAAGAAACATTTTTGAGTGTAGCTCCCATATAACGTTGTCGGTTGATTACGTAGTACGTTTATGCAATCGGAACTCTTCGCCAATTTCCGTACTCGGGAATAGCCCGAGTGACGGAATCCGACGAGGCAGTTCCGATTGCGTTTATGATGACGTCGTAGGTTCACTCGGTCGTCTCCGTACACCATCGAACAACAGAACGACCGTAATCCGATATTTTAAACGGCTACGGAAATCGACGAGGCAATTCCGATGCACACCAAGCTGATGGAAAGTTCGACCTTCATTTGCATGTTTATTTCACAGTGGAGTGGCATAGGTCGATATTTTTCAAAAAATTGTTCTATTTGTGATACAAGCACCAACTTTTGTATATAGGTACACTTGATCCTAATGATCAATTTTAGATATGGACCCCACAGAGTCACACTGTTGCGCATGCGTGGGCGCGCGTTTACTTTCGGTATGCTTAAAATGCTACATTATACTGACTAACTTCAAATAAAAAACTACATGTAATGAATTTAAGCGCAGAAAATGTTAATTATTGTGTTCACTTGTTTATAATACGAACACAATCATTACTATTCCTAGCGCATGCCTAGCAGAGGTATAACTTCCGGTTATATCAGATGTCTTCTGTTCTAAAACCACAAACATGAGAGAATTCGGAAGAAATATTTTGTTTACGCTACAGTAGTATGTACACGTTTGTGCAAACTCCTTATTCCAACACTTCCGTAATGATTCTGAATCCGGCGACCACGGGTTTGAGACTCCCTGGCACCTATGGGTTACAATGGTGAGTCCCTTGTAAGACATTTCCCCTAGCCTCGCCTATCGGGTGGTAACGTAAACCGGACGGTTTTGTCGGACTCTTATCTTCCGAGCACTTTACAGAGCCATACGATTCTGTGCGACAATACGAATAGGGCATAATTGACGAATTCCTATGTATCCTTCCTCTCTATCTGGGGCGGCTCAAAATAAGCTGAAAAAATAAGTTGATGAGGTGATAAAATTAAAATTACTTTATGAACAGTATAATTTTATATTGTTTTTTGAGCTAGATCAGCCTCTCTTTGGCATTGCAAAACAGATTTAGAGGAAGTGTCCAGACCAGTTCGGTGACGGACAGTTTGTTATGTTAGGGGGATTGCTATTGAGATGAAGGCTTTAGGACACTGGTTAGATGACTCTGGGTAGACTGATGCTTACGTTAAAGCAGATGTTTCGACAATGAAAATGATGACCCGGTGGACTTTGAAGCGATGCGTAACGAAAAGCAAGTCCTTTCTCCTTTTTAAAAACTATTGTCTAACCCTATAACAACAGTTGTTGATGTGTACTTGTATCAGATCACTACACATTTCAGATTTCGAACTTGAATGATTTAGACCATACGCAACTGTGCACATTATGTTCCAGTGCACATTCATGATATTGTTGGTCTAAATAAACTTCATCCAGAAATTGCTGAAGAATTCAAGACTGGAAAATATACCGTTCAGAAAACTTCTCGTCATTTCTCTGCATTAGCAATCGACCGTGCTCATGGGCAGACTCATGGAAAGAGACAGTGGTCGGGTTAACCGAACATTCAGCTGCACTCAGACGTCGGGTGTTAACCGGACCTCGAGTTTTAAATAAATTTGAGCAATTAGCAGAAGTAAGTTTCTAGAGAAAAGTACAGACTATCAAAAGAGATCGCAGATCATTCAGTAGACAAAACTGTCCGAAATAGTAAAAGCGTTGGTCATAAACAGTACTGTGCATTTGTGCAAGACATACTGACTAAGCGAACATTCTATTTATATGCCTCCAAACAAATTATCAGTCTTTGGAAAGACCTTCTATTGGCGCGTCTGAGAGTAATTACTTATGTTCTGTCTTAAAACGGGGTTATGCTTGTCAAGGTTGTCGTGCTTGTCAAGAGGAAGTGGTCTTGAAGAATTCTTTTAGCATGACATTCAAGCAAATCGACTATCAGTATCAGACTGAGGAAAAGTGAGGTCTTGCTCCAATTCCAATATTCTTAGTTGCTTCAGTGAATTGAGAGAAACAGTTGAAGTACAGCAAGACATCACAGCATTTATTCTGGATGGAGCAGCAGTCGTACACGTGCTTAAACCTGAAGAAGTGTGTACATTTGAACCATGCCTCGGATAATTTATGTCCTTTTTACTGTTCAAACTTCAAAATGCCAAAAGTGTCGATGTTGTATAGGATTTTTAAAACCGATAGCCTTAAAGTCTTGCCATGTAAGAAAGGAGGAAAGGATGTACGCCGACGTGTGGTGCCATCCGCTGAAATCCTATACAACTGAATAGGATTTTTAAAACCGATAGCCTTAAAGTCTTGCCATGTAAGAAAGGAGGAAAGGACGTACGCCGACGTGTGGTCCCATCCGCTGAAATCCTATACAACTGGCAAGATTTCCAACGTTTCCATGAAAACAAAAGAGAACTGTCGAGAACATGTTTTGGATGACGTAAGTGGCCTGATTCCCTGCTCGATGAGGAATATGACACTCGTGTATTCGTATATGTCGTTTTCTCTATAGATTGTAGTCGAATTGAGGACTTTAATATTCGTAACCTTATTATAACTAAAAATCTACTCCATCAGAGTTACCGTTACCATTAACTGCAAAAACCCTTTGCAAAATTGTATCGTAACCATGATCTACTTTTAAAATATAAAAGTAATTTAAGAAGTCTTCTGTGACGAGGACAATCGCGACCTCACTTCTATTGTGACATGATTTACAAACTTCCTAAGATCCTTCGTCATGATCACTTTTATACTATCTTTATTAAACTTGTCAATAAGTTTATCAAAAGAGATAATGACCATTTCATTTTGCAACGCACTGCATGTTTAGTGATTGGACTATTTATAGATTGTCACTATTCTTTCCTCTTGGTGTGATGACCGGATAGATTCTTGACTCTATGATGACGTCAACCTAAATTCTGAAAGGACAATGATGTTTGATGTTCGTCTTCAATTTGTCTGGTCGTACCCTAAATGGCTTATACTCTTATTGCTCTGGCGTCTGCCAAGCCATTAAGTACTTTGGGGCTTTTTATGCTTTTGTTTTTATATTAATTGCATTTGCATTTATTTACACTGTCCTTTTTTATTGGGATGACAATAGGGTAGTGAGGTTTGGTGCGGCCTAGAACCAGGTTTAAACCCCCAGCGGCCCTTTTTTTACCCTATTATGTCTGTGGTGGTGCATACTTTTCTTTTTACTTCGCAATTGTGTTTGTTTTGTATTTGTGTTTTTTGGTTTACTGTGTTTTCAGACAGTTGCTGTTCCTGTTCGATTGTATATCTACTTTTATTGGCAATCTCTGTTGTTCGTAGGATAGCATCAGAAGAGCTTTACTTAGAGTTTGGAAATTGGAAAATCGAATATATACTTCTGTACATGGCATAGCTAAGAACTGGTGAATATAACCTGTCATTAAAGTTACATGAGTCTTTTAACGAAAACACTTAAATCGTTCTCCTCTTCCTAACCTAAGAAAATGAGCCTTAGATTATTGAAATCGGTTAAGTAGTTTAGAAGTTATGGGCAATGAAATACAGGCATGTTATCATACTAAGCCAATGACGTCGTCAATTTTTAGCTCTACTGGCCAAAGGCCAGGCGAGCTTATGCGATCACTTTTCGTCCGTCTGTCTGTCTGTCTGTCCGTCTGTTAGCAATTTTATAAAATCGACATCTCCTCTGAAACCGCTTGAAGGATTTTGATGAAATTTCATCACAATGTTTCTTGGGAGGGCCCTCTCAGATTTGTGTTTTTCATGGCCGCCGTTTGTCCTAAAACTAGGTCATCTCCACCGAAACCACTTATTCCATTATTGTGAAATACCATAAACATGTTTGTATTTTTCGTTATCGTCGAATAATCAAAATGGCCGCCACAGCGATCCAAAGTTTACATAAAGGTATATAGGAAAACATTAAAAATCTCTGAAACCGCTTGAAGGATTTTGATGAAACATAAATCACAATGATCTTTGGGATAGTCCCTCTCAGATTTGTGTCTTTTGCGGCTGCCGGTCATCCAAGATGGCCGCCATGGCTTAAACTATGTCAAATTTAAGGAAATTTCAAACGACATCTCCTCCAAAACCACTTATTCCATTATTGTGAAATATCATATACATGTTCCTTGGGTTGGCCTCTATCAAGTTTGTGTTTTTCTTTTTCGTCGAATAATCAATATGGCCACCACGGCGACCCAAAGTTTACATAGAGTTATACAGGAAAAGGTTAAAAATGACATCTTCTCTGAAACCTCTTGAAGGATTTTGATGAAACTTAATCACCATGATATTTGGGATAGTCACTCTCAGTTTTGTGTTTTTCGCGGCCGCCAGTCATCCAAGATGGCCACCATGTCTAAAATTAGGTCAAATTTAAGAAAATTTCAAACGACATCTCCGAAACGACTTATTCCATTCTTGTGAAATATCAATACATGTTCCTTGGTTCGCCTCTATCAAGTTTGTATTTTTCGTTGTCGTCAAATATTCAAAATGGCCTCTACGATAACCCAAAGTTTACGTAGAGTTATATAAAGAAAACATGTTTCTTGGCTTAGCCTCTATCATATTTATGTTTTTGAATCACATCATACCAGTAGAGCGTCTACTGGCCCACTTGGGCCTCTTGTTTATTTATTTTTTTGCATACTGCATTACACTTTGATTATAAAAGAAAATGTGTTGTTTTGTCGTGAATAACATATTTTATTTCATGTCGAAGTGATCACACTTCTCGATGAAATAAAATCTGTTATTCACTCCAAAACAACACATATCCTCTATATATTAAAATAAGTTACTACCCTTTCCTTACTAATGTCAATGTTATATTAAGAGACCAATAAAGCAAATTTCGTCTAAATGCACTTGCTTTCTTGAAACGGGTAGAATATTTGTATATACAACATACAATTGGGAACTGAAACGTTTATTTCTTTAAGCAGGATTTCCCCTCATATAGAGATTTTCACTTAACGTATTCAACATGATTGACACGTTTAATTTGAATGGTGTTTTACGTTATTTTCAGCACGTTTTAGGCTATATATGACGTCGGTTTTTCGTGGTGGAGTCAGACCACTCGTTTTCCAGTACTATACGCACGAGTAGCACGTGTATCAACGATGACACAGACACAGCGTGTTATCAAAAGAAATAAAAGTAGGAATACTTCCGTTACAATAGTCAAAAGTTATTATTGAGTGACTTCGATCACGAACCATAGTAGGTCAGATACCACTATTGATTTGGGGCTTCTGATTGGTTAAAAAAAGTATAGGGTCTATTAGGGCATATAGTCAGATTGTAAGGTAGATTTCTGATTGGATTAAATTACCCAAATCATAACAAATCCCCATAAAACATCAAACTATTATGTTTCCATCATAAAACATGTTGATTTAGGATATTTTGACTGAAATTTGTATTTTTATGGATACAATTTTACTGAGAGTATATTTGCAAAAAGTAAAATTTCTTTACTGCCATTCTGGGGGTGGCCACCTTCAGTGAACTATTAGAGGCTGAAAGCATCAGATTATCCCCAAATTGCTGGTCATTTTTGAGTGTCTCTAAGATAGTTCTTTAAAAAAAGTTAGGTTTTATCATCCATTCCGATATAGGAATAGGGGTTGTAGGCCAAAAGGCTATAATGGAGGCCTATGGGAAATGCAATAGTGGTATATGACCAGTAGCCGTAGTTTAACTATGGTCAGATCGAATAAGCAATGGTTTAACCAGAATGACGTCATCAGTCTACTATAGTTCAACCCACGGCAAGGGATGGTTGCTCTGGTTCAAACATGGCAGACACAAATAAATTTTTGCAAACTTGAAACTAACTCTGTTGTATCTTTTGCATTTAAAGACCTTTGACTTGAGTATGTGTATGTAGTCAGTTACTCGATACAAATATACATGCAACAACAATAATGAATTAACTATTTTACATCGAATTATTTGAGAAATTGCGTTGCCGGTGTCACATCGAATTATTTGAGAAATTGCGTTGCCGGTGTCAAGGTAAAAAACGTATGGTTTAAATACACCATGTATCGGCATAGTCTAAAACCTGGGATGGAATGGAATTAGAATGGTATGATATTTTGATTCCAATCGCATTCCATTTCATTCTACTCTAAGTTCCCATTCCATATTTTAGTCTGTGACACATGTGTAGGATAAAATATGGAACGAATCTAGAAGAAAATTGGAACACATTGAAAAAGTGTGAAATATGCTTATTAAGGGTCTAGCTGATTATCTAATTATCAGGAAAGCGTGGGAACACAAATTCAGTGTAATATATCTGTCATTTTCTAAATACATATATAACCACTAACCTATTCAAGTTATATTAGATATGAGAGGGTAGTATTAGCTAGCATTAAACTCATTTCTTCTGTTCAGTCATCTGGTCGTACCCTAGATTGGTTTTCTCTTTGGCTGAGACCGCTGTGGTTGTTCAGTACACTACTCAACTTTTATATTCAGTCACCAAAGTTTTTTTTAAAATAACACGAATACTAAAAACTGGAAATCACCGAAACACATACCAGTATTTTATTAAGTTTATCAACAATGTAATCTGAAAAAAAAATTGATTTTAGCTTACATTGTTGATAAACTTAATAAAATATTGCTATGTGTTTCGGTGATTTCTGGATACATGATCGGCTGTTTTGAATACATCATGTATCCCGCCTGTGGTTGTTCAGTACGATTCTGGATACATGATCGGCTGTGGTTGTTCAGTACAATTATAGATACATCATGTATCCAGAATCGTACTGAACAACCACAGCCTGGGGTGTTTCTAATTATGTATTTTTATATAGCTTTACAACAATATCTTAGAGGATATTTTGTTAATTTCTACGGATGTGGTCTTTATTGTTAGCAATTTAGTTTTATTCGATGTAGGTGGAGGATGAGCCTGGCATGTTCATTCCTGTTAGGCGCCATATAACCTTTCATGTGTTGGTGCGCCTTAAAACCCCAATTCAATTCAATTCAGTAACATTGTCTTGTCAATTTGGGCACTGAAGACATGATAATAGCGAAGATTGTGGGCACATAAAATCGAGTCAAGCTAACCTTAACCTGTAGGCCTTATTGCCTACTGACCGTTCAAAGTATTCACCATTCCTTGTGTTGTGTAGTGTTTTTTTCATTGTATAATAAATTTGCTCTGTGTTTGTAGCACAGTACGGGCCTACGATTCCATTGCGTTTGGGCGCTGTGATTTCTATAGGACCATTTTCTCATGTTGTATTTAAAATAATAGAAAACCAAAAAGCAATCCCAGGAAGGAAACCTTTGCACATACACAATATAGAAATTATAAAACTATAAATCTTGTATCTGAACTGCCAGTGAACAATTAAGAGATCACATATACTTATAGAGGATCTTACATGAGTGCCCATTTAATATTTAATTTATTAAACGATTTGACGGACGGACCGAAACACTCACGCACGCACGCACATACACCCAAGCGCGCACACACACAAACATTGACATAAGTACATGGCATACACATACACAAACTACCAAAGACAGTGCACATTATCATAGCATTGCAGTATGGTCGGTGAAATTGCCTTTGATGAATGTATAGCATTAAATCTTTTAATTCAGTACAACCAAAATTCAGTACAAACAATAAGGGGCGGAGCTTTACCATACTCTAACGTTCAATAAATTGATGGAAGTTAGAGTACTGACAGCACGCGCGACAGGGTCACTAAGTACAGCATACCATACTACAAAAAAGATAGAGCCTGTATCAGCTCTTTGGTTAGGTCATAACAAGTTTTTTCGATGTGTAACCGGATACAGGTAAATGGTGAATAATCGGTCCTCGATAGCTCAGTGGTTAGGGCGCTGGTACGGTAAACAAGAGACCCTGGGTTCGAGTCCCGGTAAAGGAACGATTTTTTCACCACCTGTTATATTTGGGGGCTCGTCCGGGATCCAGGACCGTCTCTGTTAGCATGAAACAGTATGAAAATAAGTCTGACAGTCGGCCTGGAGTTAACTCCACTAGAAATTCAAGGACGACTTTCATTCTGGTGGGGTCTATGTAACCGGGTACAGGTAAATGGGGAATAATCGATTCCTAAACAGTGTGTCCTCGATAGCTCAGTGGTTAGAGCGCTAGTACGGTAAACCAGAGTCCCGGTTGAGTCCCTTCATGCTAACAGACACGGTTTAGAATCGATTTTTCACCATTTACCTGTACCCGGTTACATATGTTTAGCGTCATTGGGCTCATAGGTTTTTGAGTGGCTGGGCTAAAAAATGAAAACGATCAACTGCATCAATTCCTAATTGGAATAAACAAAATCATAATACATGAATATCATTATAACTTGTACCTTGTTTTGTTGTTTGAATATTGTTTCAGTTAAAAAAATATATTTGTTCCTTTGCCTGTATTTTTCATGGGCGTGGGAACATTTCAATTATTGGGGGTTGGGGTGGGGGTTATTGGTGGTGGGGGTGTGGGGGGGGGGGGGGGGGGGTGTTGGCGGGAGTGCAATCGTTTTCAAAAATATATTTGACAATCAAAAAAGTATGTTTCAATTACTTTTTCACAAAATAAACAAACACGTTATCCACGCCCAATTACACCAAAACATACAACATTATATATTGAGTAGCCCTGTACCCTTCCCCTACTGCGCTCGCTACTCTCTCTTCATGCACGACCCACGGAGAAAGAGTAGCGAGCGCAGTAGGGTAAGAGTACGAGAGTACTTTTTGAACGCTAAGCATTGTTTTTCTTCAACTTATTTGGAGACCAAAACATACTCGCCCCCCTCCCTCCCCCCCCCCCCCCATCCCCCCAGGGTTTTAATACACATACTTTGTCCAGATAAGTCTCTTCAGTACTCCTGGCCTAGTTTAGGGATGATCAGTACCAGGCCAAGTTGTGCATATCATCGCCGCGTTACGGTTTAATGATTTTTATCGGAGTTATGGCCCTTAAAGGTTTAAGTACACAAACTTTCTCAAGACTTGTTCTCCTGAACCCCTTACCGGATTTCAACGAAACTGTGTAGGGATGATCAGTACCAAGCCTAGTTGCGCATATCATCGCTATGTTTTGGTTGAATGATGTATGGCAGATTGACCGCCCTTTAACGGTTTTAATACACTTTGAACCCCTGGCCGAATTTCAACGAAATTTGGCAGGGATGATCAGTACAAAGCCTAGTTGCGCATACCATTGCAGTGTTCCGGTTGAATCATTTTCGGCAGAGTTATGGCCCTTTAACGGTTTTAATACAAACCCTTTATTCGGACTAGTTTTCGTGAACTCCTGGCTGGATTTCGATGAAACTTGGCAGAAATGATCAGTACCAAGCCTAGTTGTGGATATTGGTGTTGTGTTCCGGTTGAATGGTTTTTATTGGAGTTGTGGTTCTTTAAAGGTTTTAACACACGTATTTTGTCCGTACAAGTTCTTTTCAGTCAGGCTGCATATATCATTTTCGTATTCCGGTTGACTGCTTTTTGGTAGAGTTATGGCCCTTTAAAGGTTTTAATACACACACTTTTCCCTACTAGTTCTCCTATTCTACCAAGCCTAGTTGTGAATATTGTTGTTCTGTTCCAGTTGAATGATTTTTATTGGAGATGTGGCTCTCTAATGGTTTAATACACAAACGTTGTACTAACTAGTTCTCCTCAGTCAGGTTGCGAATATCATTTTCTTGCATACCGGATAAGGCTTTCCACCTTTTACATGGGGGATGGAAAGTCCTATCTTTATGACTAAAGGTAAAAGTCACGCGCGCATGCAGGAAAATCGTTAGTAACTGGCGTCGTCAACGCACAACATGTCAGATATACAAGAAAAATAATCTGTCATGGGTATTCGGTTCAGATAGAGAATTCCAACCCTCGGTATAAGTGTTTTAATCGAAACCTCGGCTCCAACCCTCAGTATAAGTGTTTTAATCGCCGAGGTTCACAAAAAAACATACTCTCTTGTCCAAGGGTATTGTCATATACACAACTCATATTCCTGCCCTAACTACAGACTCCATATAGCTAGTAGAGCGATACAGGCCCTCTTGGGCCTCTTGTTAGATAAAGTCAACCAAATAGCGACACCCATGAAATTGAATAAATAAAGAAAAAATAATATATATACTGAAACAAATAGCTAACGCACCAGTAAACAATACCTTTAATATATCAATAATAACAATCAATAAATCAAAACAAATTTCATTCTGAACGAGAGAAATATCTTGTCGATAACGACTGTGAATTAAAAACAATCATTCAAATCACCTGTCTTCAACGGTACCAGTCGGCATATAATAAGTTCATACATTAAAGGTATTGTCTACTGGTGCGTTAGCTGTTTGGTTCGGTATATATTGTATATGTATGATTTAAATCTATATTTCCAGACTTTAAATTGATTTGCTTTTAATTTGAGGCAAACCCGCTTTGATTTTTAATATGCGACGGTATCTGTTTGGTTTTACGCCTAAGGCCTCCGCTCCATCGGCCGTAAAGAGAAATTCTCAGACAGTAAACCGACCTAAGTATAGTCCAAGATGAAAAATCTTAGAATGCATGATTATGGCTTAAATTACGAACAAATTATTAAAAGATCACCCCCAGGCCGACACTTCCTGTGATGTAATGGGTGTGCTACACCAATAAAAACACTTAACTGTGTGTGAATTTTTAAAGCAGTTATTTTGACAAAGCCTACGATATAACGCATTCATAAAAGTATAAGTTTTGGCGAATCGACTGAGTATCGATCAAGATATATGCGTTTCAAAAATGAACAGAGCGGTCGACTGCGACAAAAATCAGTGTCAAAACCGGTTTTAAAATACTATGAAGTATTCCTTGAAGACAAATAATCATTCCAAAAGGAACTAAAGCTGTCGCCATTTAACGGCGACAAATATATCTTCGCTACCAGTTCACCCACCCCCATTCCCAACCCTACCATTTGAGGAAAGATTGAGTTGAATATGATTTTCATGATCAGGTAATGGTGGCCTTGACCTCTGACTTACTGAGGCCATAATTTCTTCACACACCCTATTTAATTTTAGAATTCAATGAAGTGTAACTTGTCTGACCAGTTTACTAATACTGGTCACAACACTTATAAATGTTTTCCCATCCACTACTTGGCTAAAACTGACCACAAAAATGTATTCCCACTGGGTATGAACTCAGTCAATGCAAAAAAACGCGTCTCTACGAAAACCGACTCTATAACTCTATAGCATCGTGGAGACACTGTGACATCGATAATCTGTCACAGTGTCTCAACGATGCTATAGAGCTATACCTTCAGTTTTCGTAGAGACGCGTTTTTTGTATGACTGAGTTCATACCTAGTGATTCCAATCACACACACACCCACACACGCATACACACACATACACACAATCTAATTTAAAATTCCACGAAACGTTACTGGTCTGACCACAGTAACTATACACATATAAATCAAAGTTTTAAGAGTACTGGTAGTAGCCATTTACTGCAATCATGAACTGTTCATTTATTATTTGAGTGAAGCTATGAATCTTGAAGGTATTATGCAGGGTAGGTTTGGCAAAAGATGGCAAGTAAATGTATGAATTAAAACAAGAAAGAAAAGTAAATAAAAAAGAAAGTATTTTGTGTTAAATATGTGTTCCTTTCGTGATAGTTGCTTCAGGTAAGAGGCGTTATGGAGCGGACAAGGTTTTACATGGCCGGGTCCCAGTGAACTTGACCTTTGACCCCTTTGCCTCAAAATCAACAGGAATCATCCTCTCATCACAGGCAGTCTGCCCTAGAAGTTTCATGAGCTTTGCTTTAGGACGAGTTGAATTACAGAATGGAAAAGGTTTTTCATGGTCGGGTCCCGGTGACCTTGACCTTTGATCTACTGATCTCAAAATCACTAGGGTCATCATCTTACCACACGTAGTCCTCCTCTGAAGTGTCATGAGGTTCCCTTCAGGAAGAGAGGAGTTATGGAGCGGTTTTGTCATTATCGGGAACCGGTGACCTTGACCTTTGACTAACTTACCTAAAACAAATAGGGTTCATCCTCTTATCACAGGCAGTTGATCTGTTAAGTTGCATGAGATTTACTTTTGGGGAGAGGAGTTATGGAGCGGACAATGTTTTGTCATTATCAGGTCTCGGTGACCTTGAACTGTGACCAACTAACCTTAGACTCCTTAGTGGTCATCTCTCACCACAGGCAGTTCATCTATGAAGTTACATGATATTTGCTTCAAGGGGAGAGGAGTTATGGAGCGGACAATGTTTTTCAGTATCGGGTCATGGTGACCTTGACCTTTGACCTACAGACCTCAAAATAACAGGGATCATCTTCTCATCACAGGCAGTCCACCCATGACGTTTTATGAAACATGCTCATTGAATTCAGTATTGAGTTGTTTTTGTATTAAAATTTAAATGCCATTTCGTCATTCTTTTAACTAGGCACAATTTGAAAAAGAATAACTTACATTCTCTCACAAATGGTCGATTATCTGCCAAAAAAATCCACAGAAGTGGGGTTCATCTATCTTCTAATAAAGAAATTGTCGCATGAGTGATTATTCCTTTTAAAAACATCAACACTGAGAAAGAACATGTGATACGTCCAACAGGAAAAGTAGCATTCACAGAATGCAGTCACTCCAACAAGTAGTACAAAAAAAGATGATACAAAAAGTACATCAAAAACACATTCAGTAAAAAGCACATCACAAACATATAAGGGTTGACAACAGGGGTACCATCTTCGAACGGTCAGTGGCAAAAGAGACCACCGGGGAGTTTAAACCCGTTCAAGGTGCACCAAACCTCACTCTTACCCTGACATCATCATCAACAGGACAGTGTAAATAAAAATAATCCCCCGTCGAGTTAACCCCGTACATTTGAGAAAGCGTAGGTAAGTGTTATAAGAAAAAACACAGACATTTTCATGTATATAATATATAAAAAATAAATTAAACCTTAGAAGCTAATCCCATATGTACTCGATGACTAGTCTGAAGCGAAAACCCGTTAAGGGTACGAAAACACGGAGTGAAGGACATTCATCAAACGGTTCCCGCCTTAAAGGATTTAGGAACACGTTGTCATGGAGTCCACTGCCCGTCCGGTCTTTGCACAATCAAAGAGGAAAGCATAATTGCAAACTGTAGAAGGGTCTACAACTAAGCATGTAGTGCGTCACAGAATACTTCGGTCGTAACCTCTGTTTATAAATGTTCTAATAATGTTAATAAATAACTCAGGAAAGCCAAAATTTCCATAAAAGCAAAAGAAATTCAAATCTCACAATTTTAACATGACAATGATTGAAATGTGTAACAAACAGATCAACAATGTGATATAAACCAAAAATGACACTTAAAATAAGTGAAAATTCCTTTCTTTATACAAAAAAAAAGCGAGAATTATATATTGGCCGCCAATATGCTTCTACCCCGGGCTGACACTTCCTGTAATGCAATGAGTATGCTACACCTTGATACCAAGTGTATCTATCTATCTTCTAGTCTCTCGGTGATTACAACACAGTTTTAGAACTTGAATGAAAAATACATTATTCAAGATAACGTCGAACATCTGTTGTCTATCTAGTTATGTATCTAATGATTGTTGTTAATATATTGTTTATATGTTTGAACATATCTTTGTTCCATGATAATTTTCCATCTACATCAATTTAAGATTGACACGATAATACAAGTCTATTCTTTGGGATTAACCGCTGTTGTACAACATGAATTATGCAGACAATTATTGCATGACTGCCAATGACTTAAACGAAACAATAAAATGGGAAGTATTATCTGGAGATTGATACCAAACGGTTTTACTGTGTGCATTTGTATGATTCAAAAGAACCCCAGTTTGTTTCGGATATTTTGGGACATTTGGTCATCTGGGTAATTTTGCAAAAAGTCTAGGATTTCGAATTTCGCATGTTCCTGATCATTACTTGGACTGAGTATTAACTTTCATACCCCATCCAACCCCTTCTCCATGAAGCGAACACGGTGTTGGATGGATTATGAAATAAAATCTTAATTTTGGCTTAAAAGGTTTGCATATTGTAAAATTAAAACATATATAGGTAAATTTAAACAGGTTGTCATATTTTTGTTCAGTAAAAAAATTTTTTAAACATGTTTTATTGGCGAAATATCCGTTATACAATCCTACTAATATAAGCTTTTCAATCGCTTCATGGAATTAAGAAGGGATCACGTAATGTGTGATATTGGAGGTTAAAAAGTTCACCCTAGGGTTCGTCAAGGTATTCTTTAATGTATCTTAGGTGCTCATACATCCTGTTCCTTAACGTTTTTTTGCTCCGTCCTACATACTGTTTTTGGCATTTTTCGCACGTTATGAGGTAAATAAAAGTAGATTATGTGGATGTTAAATTGGACTGCTAAAGTAATTTATAATAATCGTGATGATTTCCTAAGAACGGTAAAACGGTTGGACACACCCTGTATTAAGATGTGTCATTTTCTTTTTCTACCCGTGTGACTTTATTGAACACTATACACCATTTTTATGAATTTTGAGACAATCGGTGTTTTCAATTGTTAATAGATATCCATAGATTTCATAATTTGCACTTATTATTATAAATTACGTTAGCAGTAAAGTTTAACACTCACATAATCTAATTGTGAGTTTTCATTGACCGTCATAATTATTGTTCAATGTTGTTTTAGAGGGCTGGCCTGGCGCAGTCGGTAGCGCGGCGGATTTGTAACCGGAGGCCCCGGGTTCAATCCTCCGTGGTGCCACTGAGTTTCGTCGGTGTGTTCTTGGGCAAGACACTTTCCCTTAGCCTCTCCGTCGGATGGGGACGTAAACCGGGCGGTCCCCTGTATCGGTCTATCCTCCGAGCACGTTAAAGAACCACAGGAATCTATTCGATAATAAGAGTAGGGCACTGTTTCCGGATTCCTATGTATCCTTCCCCTCTCTCTCTGGGGCGGCTCTAAATAACCTATACTGTGTTGATGAGTCGTTAAGCAACATTCAATCAATCAATCAATCAATGTTGTTTTAGGCAGTAAAACGTCTCCCCGCGCTTGCAATCAGTACGATCTTGCAATTCATTCGATCTTTGGAGATCGCTGAGCCCGATACTTATATTTAGTTATCGGTGCTACAATTTCTTTTGTTTTCTTACTTAATTTTTGATTCGGTGGTTCCACTACTCCGGCCGATAAAAGGCTCTGGGTATTGTTTAACCACTTGTAGGATATGTTGCCTGCTTTTTAATTTAGTATTTTGGCTGTTACTTGTGATATGCAGGCTTCATAACCGCTGCTCCCAACTAAATTTCATTATGTTTATTTCGCTCTTCGGGGCATTTAGTTTGATTAGATACTGGGACCATACGCCGTACGACATGGGGAAGCAATTAACTCCATGTCCACCGCCGTATGCATGCCATCTTTGGGATGGTAAAAATTGTGTATTATTGAATATTGAGTTCTGCTCAACCCGGGGCTAGAGGGCGTGAGTGGTAGCTAGCATATTTCACTACCGCCCCTGAACTAACCGAGACTGCAATATTTCGTATGTGTCGTGCTCGGCCGTTTCCAAAGGTCCATTATTATACTCTTTTTTATAAGTATTGCTCAATAAGAACTTGCAATCAAAGCTGAATAACCATACAGCTGTTTCCATATAGTCAATGAAAGACATTTATAAACAAATAGTTGCATACATTATTCAGGACCTATCATATGGAACAGCTTACCAGATAAACACTCTGAATATAAATATATATAAGTTGCATACTATTTTGCAATTTTAACCTATATGTTTCCCTTGCCGTAGAGTTTTACCTTAAACCGAATAATTACACTAAATGTATATCATAATTGATTAAAACTGTGGTTGCAATTTAAGTATGATAGTATGTTTCATTTTAAGACAAAATACAAAAATGTTGAATTAAATTGAGAGATAATAGGACAGTTTGCTCGTATTTGACGAGACGTTGTTATAAATTAACCAAACTAAACATTTTATTTATAGTGTGTTCGACAAAAAGATGAATAGTTATTGCTGCTGTATTATTACACACTATATGAAGATATATTTGGTCAGAAACATGTTTTTTCATCATTATTTGCAAATGTGTGTGTTTTGCCCCAACGTCTTCAGTTATATATTGTTTTCATTATAAGAATATAATGAAACATATTTTCACAGAAGAGGAAATAATAACAATGCCTGATGTTTCCAAATATAAGATTTCAAAAATTAATCATTTCCAAAGTATTGACTTTCATGTTAATGTTCGCTGAAGTGAATACCGACAAATAGCAAAACACTTCATATTCGACTTGTTTATGTTCACACATGGACATATCAGAATATTATAATCTTAAACGACAATTTACAAGCAGTGATTTTTCTAAAGTTTTATTGCAGTTGTTTTTATAATAAAAGAAAATACGGATGCAGCAAAATTAGGAAGCATATATTAGTTAACACACGATGCTTACAAATAACATATAACTATTACAAAACCAACTCGAGAAGAGCACGAACAATATTTAGATATAAGAAAACAATATCATTGAAAGGAAGAGTTCGTTTATCACCATGTACAAGTTATATAAAAGTCGAACAGGAATTGCAGCATTCAAAGATCACAGTCAGCCACAAACACGCACAGAAACAAACAACAACTACAAGGATTAATAAAAGGCAAGATATGACATCACATACATAACAAGGGCTGTCGGAGAACAGCGCAGCTCGACTATTCGGTTTTTTAGAGAATAATAAATTATATAGCCAGTATACTCTTAGTATACTCTCAGTATACCTTAGAAAATAAGGCTAAAATAATGTGTGTGTGTCTGGGGTGGGGAGGGGGATGGGGTGGTGGGGGCGAAGAGGGTATAGAAACTCGGTCCGATATAAAATTATTGTTAGAATTTCATACAATATATAGTAAAATTACCCAAACCAAATATATTTAATTACTGCACATTTCATCGGCTGTTAAGTTGGGCTCTACAGACACCAAGGAAACCCATGATTCATTTTGACAAATGAGGTATGCACCATCTATATAATTCTATAATAAATCCCTAAGCAAAATTTGGTTGACCTAAGACAAATAGTTTAAGAGATATAGATATATTCAACAGCTTACCCACAAACCTTGATCTGCCTTTATTGCACATTTTTGGTTCATCACAATTCTGGTTCCATGGGAGTCCAGAATTAATAGAAGAACAAAACAAATGGTTTAATGGTGGGTGCCACGGAGTGAGGGGGTATACCGTAAGCAACAGAATCACAGTTTAAGACTAATAACACAGAAATTTACTTTTTATTTTTATATGGGCACCCTAATCCCCACACCCACCCCTCAATCCAATCAAAATAATTAAATGAATATTGATAAGAATCACCTACCACCATCAACCAAACCCCTAAACAAAACTAACAACAAATGAATATTTACATTTTCCCATTCTCTTGTCTCCAATTCCCCTACCCTGTACTCCATGTGAGGGGAGCCCATAAACCAACGGGGGCGAAACAAATTGATAAAACAAAACAACTTAGAGATATGTAACAAAATAATTTGGGTGGTGCTGATGATGGGATGTGGGGATGGTTGGGGGATGGGGGTGGGGTGGGTATGGGGCGCCACATAGTATAGGTATAGAATTGATAAACCAAAACAACACAGAAACAGAAACATGTAAAAAAAAAACGGGTTTCAGGCGGGGGTGTTTGGGGTAGGGTGGGATGAGGTGTAAAGATCGGATAAGAAATGAATAAAAATTGGCATTACGGGGTGGAGGGAATAAGATGTATGTGCAAGAATTGACTAAAAAACACAGAAATATTTAAAAAATAATAATATTAAAGACAAGTCGGGTTCATGTGTGGGGCGCAACACTATATGTGTAAGAATTGACTAAAACAACACAGAAATATGTAAAAAGAAAAATACCATGTTTCGGGTTGTGGGAATTTGGGAGGGAAGGGGGAGGAGGGAGTCCATGCCCCAATATGGGTGAAGTATGAATAAGATGAAAAATGCTAGTATAAGAAATCCCAAATCAAAATTTCGGTGACATAAGAAAAATATTTTAAGATATATAGATATAGATATATACAACAGCTTACACGCAAACCTTGATCCGCCTTATTGACTGTAAATTTCAAACAGAGCTGTGTTCTAAAATACATTTGCATGTTTTCAATTCCAGCCTTATCTCGAAAATATAAATGTGTACACATGTGGTCAATAAATACAAAACTAAGCGTTTCATATAATAGATTAAAATTCGAGTCTTAGAAAATTTATAAAAGGCAGGTCATATTTGAAATTTAATAACTCTCTATTAAAAGACACAAAATATGTTGAAGAAATAAAGTTGATAATAGATGATGTAAAAAGACAATATGCTGCAGATATGCAAGACACTGACGTTGCTATTAACGATATTCCAATAAAAAAATTAAAATTTAATATAAATGATCAGTTATTCTTTGAGACGTTACTATTAGCAATTAAAGGTAAAACGATAGCCTACTCTTCATATAAAAAAATGAATATAAATAAGGAAGAATATGGATTTTAAAAGAAATAGATAATCTTGAACAAGAAAATAATATCAACTACACATTACTTGAGCAGAATAAAAGGAAATATTTGAAATCCGTAAAAAAAAAAAAAAAAAGTCTCAAAATTTATGAATTCTTTAATATCAACATCAGCAAATACCTTAAAAACACAGGAAGAAATGTTGATGGAAACAAAAAATCATTTTAAAACACCATATGAAGCAAAAGAAACAACAGATATAGATTTAAATGTTTTATTTAGAGACTTTAATATGCCAAAATTAATCGAAAATATAAAACAATCTATAGAAGGTTAAACAGAAATGTTAAATACATTAAAAAGAATGTCGAATAACAAGAGCTCTGGATTCTATAAAAGAAAATGGAACAATATAGGTCGTTTATTAGTAAGGACAATAAATAATACATACTTCAAATGACAACTTTCAGTAACACAAACGCAAGGAGTTATCACCTGTATTCCGAAAGGTAATAAAGATAAATTATATTTGAAACACTGGAGACCTATCTCCCTTTTAAATGTCTCCTACAAAATAGCATCAGCATCCATAGTCTTTAGAATAAAAAATGTGTTGTGTACTATCATTCATGAGGATCAAACAGGATTTTTACCAGGCAGATTTATGGGAACAAATATAAGATTACTGTATGCAATACTATTTTATGCTGAGGAATATAATAGTCCAGGGCTAATACTCTTGTTAGACTTCGTGACTGATTTTGACACCGTTTCATGGAATTTCATGACAAAAAATTTCCATTATTTAAATTTGGACCTTCAATTATCAGTTGGATAAAAATGTTTAACCAAAATAGTGAGTCTTGTGTTATTGTTAATAAACATATGTCAGACTAGTTATATTTACAAATAGTCTGTCGTCAAGGAGATTCGTTGTCACCCTACCTGTTCATTCTTTGTGACGAAGTACTATCTGCGTTGCTAAGAAACAACCCAAATATTAAAGGTATCAATATAGAGAACATTCAATGTTTAGTATCACAATGTGCTGATGATACGAGTTTGACTCTCGATGGCTCCAAAGACTCACTTTTACACACAATGTTGACATTAGTATTCTATGCACAAATCTCCGGCCTTAAGATAAATGCGGACAAGACTAAGGCTATTTGGTTCGGATCAAAAAAATAAAGTGCCACACAATTATGTCCAGAATACAACTTATATTGGGAAAATGGTATTTTCACTGTACTAGGATGAAGGTTCTCAACAAATCTGACTTCAATGATAAAATTAACTATTTAGTGAAGATTGTGGTTCTAAAAGGTCTATCACTTTCGAAATGTAACCATTTAATAACAGGAATTCCCAATCCAATATAGATATACAAATGGAACAGGAAAAGGAACATTCAAGGACGACAGTCAGCCACAAACACACACATAAACAACGAACAAATTTAAACATAATAAGACATCACAAACACAAAAGGGTTTACAATAGGGCTACCGCCTTGGAACGGTCAGTAGCAAAAAAGGCCGCTGGGGGTTTAAACCAGGTTCTAAGGTGCACAAACCTCACACTTACCCTACTGTCAACACAATAAAACGGGACAGTGTAAATAAAGAAATCCCCGCCATGAAATAGTATCTAACCAACAAGGCAGCATTAATAGGCAATATAAGTAAAACACAAAGATGCTCAACAATAGCCTAGAAAGCCACAAAGAAGGTACTCAATGACTTGGCAGAAGCCAAAGCAACAAGAGAATAAACCATTGAGGGCACGACAACAATAGATAAAATTAAACTTATCGAGAATATGTTTTATAATTTTCTTTGGAACAATTTAAAAGATAAAATAAAAAGAACCGTTATAATACAGGATCATACCATTTGGAGGACTAAGAATGATTGACATTGCACAATTTATTCCAGCTTTAAAAATAACTTGGATACGCAGAATATTCGAGACAGACAATAAATATACCCAACTAGTGAAAACAACATCTCCAATTTTCACAGGCTTAATTGACTTTGGAAGTGACTATATAAAACAGAACTTAAACAGAGTACACAATCCATTTTGAAAAGAGTACTTTCCGGTTATAACAATTTTACTGAACAAGCAAAACCAGTTTCCTGGCCTCAATATATGGCACAATACAGACATTATGGTCGGAGATTCAAGCGTTTTCTATAGAAAATTGTATACAGGAGGTATTTTATTAATTAACGATCTTTTAAACACGAATGGAAAACTTTTCAACTACCGAGAATTCACGGATTGGTATGATATTAGGTCTAATTTCTTAGAATATGAAGTTCTTATAACTGCTGTAAGTAACTACTAGGCTAAATTATGTTTTTCTCATCTACCCAGCACTTGCCCAAACCGTTTACGCCCTCTTATCATATCACTAATCCAAAAGCACAGTAAAGGATGTAGACTCATTTATAATCTGTTAATTAAAAAAACAAACATTTATCCCAAGTCATTAATAAAATGGAAAAATGATGTTATAACCATGATAACTGTACCTAAATATAAATTTGAATCAATATATGCAATACCGTTCAAAATAACGAAATACTCTAAACTACTTTGGTTACTACATAAAATCAACCACATAACTCTGGGAACTAACTATTGATTATCTAAAATGAATATCTTAGATAACAATGTTTGCAGCTTTTGCAATATTTTACCTGAAACCATTCATCACCTATTTTGGAATTGTGAAGTTGTAGAACAGTTTTGGTTAGACCCTGCAGAATACATCAGGCATAAATTAATGCAACACAGACACTTTGGTCAGAAACAGATGTTCCATTTGGAAATAATAAATGTAATATCATTTTGAGCAAAAATACCCCTGCTGGCCAATTTGTTCATTTATCAACAAAAAACGCAAAAACAAATCCTATTGTTAAATATTTTTAAAAAACATATTATACCTTTATACAAAGTGGAAAAGTGGATAGCATATACAAATTTAAAAGTTGCACGATTTGAAGCCATTTGGAGTTGATATATAGACATTGGTAAAATAGGCCTATAGATACAGACTTTGATCTTACTAAAATGCAGGGACACCACAACAATCGACATAGTAAAACACTATTGTCTACTTTCTTAACCTTTTACTTTACAATTTTCTACCTTTTTTATGTATATATTTAAATTCTCAAAAATGTTGTGTAGTAAACATTTTTCTTCACTCCCGCCCCCAAAAAAGTAATCCATACATATCTTTACAGTTAATACAACATAATCATAGACATACTAAATGCCTACAATAGATAAATCCTATGTGCATATATGTGTAAATAATATGTGTATGCAGGTGAGTGTGGTATATATATATATATGAGTGTGTATCCGCAAAAATGTATATATTTGAGAAAATAATGATACATGTACATATATATATATATATAGGAAATACAAAATTGCGCCTACTTGAAATTAAGCGGATACATGTATATAAATAAAATATATAATAATGCATATTTGATAATATATTGCTGCAGGTCTATATAAAATACATAATGGTGCATATTTGATATCGATGCATATGTATACATAAAATACCTAATGGTGCATATTCGGTAGTATATAATATATTATATGAACCATATAGAATAGTATGCTGATAAAAATAAGTTTAGCAAGTAAATTACATGGCAAATTCATTTGCGCATATTCTAGGCTAGGCGTGGCATAGATCATTAACAACATAATTAACACAATTAGAAGATATGTTCAGGGCATTACGTTTGAATCGATATCTGCGAGAAAAGAAAATAACATGTTTAATCTACCTGCTTGGCAGATATTATAATTTCGCTCTTATTTCAATGTAAAGGGAGGTCATTGCACTTTTTTAAAACTTTGGTTTAACCATGTTCTTTATCATATTGGTATTTTTTAAATAGGAAATACGCTGCTTTAACTAAATGGGAGATAACGCTGATACTTACATTGGATCACAACTAATTAGTGAAAGAGAAGATCTCCCTATGTAATGCAAATGTTTTAAAATACTTCACATTATTAAATAGCATTCAGTTGCTTTAAGCTAAATCTACATAAGGGTTTGCTAAACTTATATTTTTTCAGTATATATGCATAGTTGAAAATATGCAAATGCATATCTTTTACATAATAGGCATGAATACATGATTATTTTTTTTCTGCTTCAGGGATCTGTTTGCAGAGAAACATCATCTTATTATTGTTATACTTTTATTTAAAATAAGATACTTGGTACATTGGAAAACATTTGACACATAAAAAAGGTAATGAGTTACATGTTTATCGAATATGAATATACGCATTTTGCATGATATCGGTATATTATATCAATATGTGTAAAGTTATAAATATATATGTTCTGTATGAATCTGCCATGGAAGCTTCAGATAAATAAAGAAAAAAAATCGAATCTGACAGAAACCTGGATTAAACCTAACAGAATACATATAAACCAGATACACTGTGATGTTTGCAACATGTTAGAAAATACTGAAAAGGGGATCCCATGGAAGCAACAAACAAGATATAAAAGTAGCAGACACTCGGTTTTACAGTCCGTTCATGGGAGGTAATGTAACGTGCAACACCTCACATGCCTCCTACCACAGGCTTAAGCGATATTCTACTTTAAAGTCACAAAGCATGAGGTTAATTATCCCAAAGAAGATGAGTTCCATTTCATATTACAATAGGAAATATATACAGGTTTAAGGAAACCATATATACCCAAGTAATTTTGCCGACGACCTAACATGGTTTAGTTTATATAACTACTAATACATTCAAATAATAAAGGGTATATTCGTAAACTCCCCATATTATCTATACAGCTTTTCAATTAAGAAAATAGCTTTTATATAGGCTACATTGTAGATGTGCTCTTGTATAACATCTTGAGTATAGTTAACTTGTGTTAACATAACATCTTGAGTATAGTTAACTTGTGTTAACATACAAATGTTCGTGAACATTTATACCTTCCCGTCAATGCGCTTTAAGTGTGTATATGTATATGCTACGTCTTTCATTGTGATAATATACTGAGGGAAAAAAGATTAGTAAGTTTTTTAGATGAAATAATACTGTTTACAAGATATACTGACATTTTGGGACTTTACGGGCTTGTCCCCTACGTTCATTATTATGATGTTCGACTGTTATTGATGTGTGTTTATTAAAATATTGTGTCTATGGCAGTAGTTTCTTGATTTTACAACCAAAAATGTATTATTTCCAGGGTGCAACAAAAATTTGCTAACTATTTTTCCCTCGGTATATAATTGTTTTCTTATATGTACCAACTGCACATTTACCATGTATTACTCTGTATTTGTATCCGCATGGGTTTTATAGCCTATTGGAAGTTTGAAATAAAATTATCTATCTATCCATTTAAAAAAACACATACGAGTAAACAAGTTAAAAATGAGAATATAAGTGCCTGCATTTTTTAAAACAAAAATATAGATAATATCGTTTACTAACGCATACTAACAGGGCTAGGTTTACGCGTAAAACGCACCGTGAAAGCCGCACGTATTAGGAATGATTGTTATTGTCGACACGAGAGGAAATGGCGATGTTTTAGTCAAATAATATTATAAGATATATACATGCGATATGAAATCAATTATAAGCAAACATATATACAACGAAAGATGAAAACGAACAAAATGATACCGCTATCAAAGTGAACAAATTCTATAAATATAAATATAGTTAAAGCACATTGTTAGCAATAGCTTAATATTAATACTTATCATTATTTGTATTGACAGTAAAGTAACGCAAAAATATTATGCTGCTTAATAGTCATGATTATTCGCAAAAGCATGTTCCCAATAGCATATGGCTCTTGTCGAAACGAAATACAAGAACAATCTGTTTGGGACATGTTTATATCGCAGCTGACATTATTTCCTTTTTACACTTCGCTTTCAGAAACACAAATACAATTTCCTGAAAGCACCGAGTTATAAGAAGTCCATAAATTATACAAATGGTAAACCGAATTTAGCATAAATAATTCCAGATTATTTTTAGTACACAGTATATTTTGCTATTCATAATTGAAACTAAGTATCACTAAATAAATACATCTAATATCTAAAAATAAAATAAATATATAGTAAATTAACAGTTTTAAAAAAGTAAAAAAATCAGAAAAAAATAATAATTGGACACTAAACTACTGGGCGCCGATCGGTTATGGATTTCTTTTTTACTAGTTATGGACTCTTCCCTTTGTTACAATGTATCCTGCTTTTGAGAAAAACACAAGGTATAATCATACTTTGTCACTATCCAATGTAAGTAAGGCTTCACTTATTCTGGTTGTTTGGTCAATATACTAATAGTATTATCTCCTATCAAAGACAGACACAAATGAAAATTACCTTGACATGCATATATCTTAACTCTACCGCCTATGTCCAATGTTCTTCGAGTATGACCATTGGAAATATGACATACATTTCCGTATATGTAATGACACCCTGAGACTAATCACAACCCATCCCGGGTCAACTGAACTTTTTTCAAAACATGCGATTTAGTGTCCCTCGTTCACTAGTCACATAACTATTCAGCAAACTATCAATCGACATGCATATTCCCAGGGTGGCATCATTAGATTCAATAGAAATTATGCAGTTTCTACGTCACTGTACTGAAAAGGTGGTAGCGCCCCTCTCCAGCTCACAAATATGGAATCAGAAGTTACTTCTTCGTCTTGTTTTCTTCCCACAAAGAACTGCATCCATCCCAGAAGAATGACAGTGAGAACGGGAAGAGCCACGGAATCTGCCATTGGCTTCACAAACCCAATTCGAGTTAATATCAATGATTATAGGCACTAGGCAGGGACCCAACTTCTCGTATCGTGCAAAAAAACAAACACCTTTAGTTTACCTGGAAAAATATACTCGTGATATACTGCATATCAATAGCAGAAACTGTGATATATACGAAACCACTGTATGGATTAATGGTATTATTTGCATTTCGTAACACCAACGCATTTTCTACAGAAGACCATATGTGATAAGAAAATATTGATATTCAAAAAAAAAATGGGTACAAGTTTACATTTTAGCGATTTGATTTTGTTTTGTGCATAAACAATACATAAACAAGTATGATTATATTTTGTTATACATATTGGAATTTTCAAAAAATAAATAAATTAAAAGCGGTTTAAGGATTGAAGATGGCGGGCAGATGGGTAGAGGGAGGGACGGGTATCCAAATTTCGGCTAAAGCTACATGCCAGTTGTTGATACCTTCTGAAAATTGTTTTGGGTTTGTACCAACTTTGCTGTGTAATGTTATATCGTTAATGTACCACTTTCTTACGATCAAGGCCGATTTTCTCTTTTTCAGAATAGAGTTATGGCCCTTGAGTTACTTAACAAAAGTGCACATTTCGTGTAAAGCTTAGGTGCAAGGTTTTGATAACTTCTGGAATTTTGCCTTTTCTAAATAGAGTTATGGCCCCTGATTATCTTCGCAGATACGTGTTTATTTTATTTTGATTAAACAAGTTTTGTTGAAATTTAAAGAACATTTCAGGGGAATTTTGTTATATATCTTAAAATGTTTAAACCATATTTTGTGGCGTGAAGTCTTAATAAAATTAGCATAAATTATGCTTTTGGATACTGGTAGACTTTTAGAATCCTTTCGATAATAGTAGCTTTTGGCTTTACTTGAATACTGTCCAACGGATTGTGTTGCATTGATCCATGAGACCCTATATATTATGAAAAGAGTCATGTTTACAGTATAAAATTAGAATCATCACTAAATGTGATCAATATCCTATGCCTAGTCAGAAACAAATGGTGGTATAAAAGTCGAAAAGGAAATATATGCACAGAACACAGTGAGTCAACCATACACACGCATTTGAAACAAACACCACTCACAAGGATAGATACATGCAAAGTATGCGAAATTCCATACTCTAAATCGTTGGAAATATGGGTTCCTCCTTGGAATGGTCAATAACATAAAGGCCGTTGGGGTTAAACCAGATTCTAGAGTATTCGCTTACCCTATTTTTATTCCAATAAAATGTGACGAGCCAGGCTATATCCCCTTACAATCTAGGAAGTATTAACAGCAATAGGTAGGCAATATAAGTATAACACAAAATGATCTTGCATATATGAATATAAAATGCATAAAAAGCCACAAAGTTAAATACCTGTCAAAAGCCAGGACAACAAAAGAATGAACCGTTACGAGCACGTAAGACAATATTAAAGTCAAACATTAGGCGTTACCATCCCTTGACGGATTTAGGTAGGAGCACAGGCATTTGTTACGATATATAGTATAGAAGAATAGAGAGAAGAAGAGATTGTGTTATATTATATTATATAGTAAAGATCCCTTTACTATAATATAAATATATACTATAACACTATCTTTTTTTCTCTCTTTACTTCTATACTATAAATATCTTAATATATGTATGTGGGTAGAAGTCATCATAGGGTCCACAATCTGTCGGGCCATCGCAACATTAATTGTAAAGCATTGTGGTGAACTGTAAATGGGTCAACTACTAAACATGAAGTGTGTTGCAAAATGATAGGGTCCTAACTTCTTTTCTTGCATACCGGTTAAAATGGCGACACCCATTGAATACAAAAGTACAATGCATGTTCATAAAATAGATATACTGACCACATATTGCCTTTGAATGTCCACCTTTCCAAAGGACTGCTCCAAGCAAAACAACTTTGAATTTCCCCGGCCACTACTGGAGACCAATGCACTTTATAACCCAACGTTCCGCCCTAACAATCATTTCCCACGTTCATTTCGTGACACACGTGGCAGCAGAACCACTTTTCATATCTACACGAAAGCAACCCAAAAAGACAGTATATAAGGCAGAAATCGATGCGTAAAATATCACATTTTTGTTTAGCCTTCGTGCAATTAGCATCGATAAATATACGGCTTAAGAATATATGTGATGAAAACAGTAATTGCCCGGAACGGGATTTGAACCACAGACGGTGCGCTTTTAAGTTTTGATGGATGTACGTTTAACCACTAGACCACGGCTCTTTATTGATATGTTGTAGTGTTTTCAACACTAAATAAGCATTACGTAATAAATAGCGCACACACAAACTCATCAAGCGCTAATGGTTGTTTTGAGGCGGAATATTAGTTTCATATTGATAACATATTTATTACACCAGGCAATGCTAATTTACACGTGCGACAAGATGGGCAATATATTTATCTTGAGTTGTGTTCAAATTAGTGGGGCGCAAGAGGTGAACAAATTGTGCATTGTTTGACAGAAGCACCAAACTTTGCACATAGCTAGACAATACCATACTGAAACAAATTGGCTATGGACCCACGCCAGATTGTTCAAAATGGCAACCATTTTCAAAATTGCCACCAAATACGTAATAAATAATCAGTTGAACCTATATGTATCAGGTTTTAACAACATATATTATGGCAATCGCAACAAATTCCGCAAAATGATAGACAAAGGGTAATGAAATACAATCTGGGTATATTGTAAGTTCAAAATGGCTACCGTTTTCAAAATGGCGGCCAAAACATTTTGAAAATAGTAAAAAGTGTAATTCGTTTAATAGTTGTTTGTAAGAAAGTAATTAATATGTTGAATTTGTTCACTCAGTTTTCTTGGCATAGTATTTGTTTGTTAATATTAAGAGTTATTTAGAGGCACCCTATGGTTAATGTGTTAAGGGATTTACACGTTTAAATCAAATTTCACTTCGGATTGACTCTACGTTTTCTCCAGCTTTTGAAATTTCTGAAGGGTACTAAACTAATTTTCTTATCAGAAACTGTCGGTTCAATATAAAATATATTACTACATTGACTTGGTAAACGTTATTTACAAGACAAAACAAGTAAACAAAACCTAAACGCGAAAACATTTTATGCTAACGGGTTAACTGTGTCTAAACTATATAGTTGCCGAGCAGAAACACTGAAACTGGCCTGAAACCCAATGTGAAGATCATAATGGCATTTTGCGTTGAAGCCTTCGTATTTAGAATGGAGGCACTTACAACAATCTGAGTCTTGTTTGCAGACTATAGATGGACCAGTGCCTTTGTGGCAATTATGACACTGCAGATTCCTTTCTGTAATAAACAAATGCATCAGGGAATGCTCAGCACGTGATTACCATACTTATGGTAAACCGGGCTTACAGATATTGAAGTGTGAGCAAGGCATGCCTTAGACCACTGAGTATTGCACATGATGATCATAAAGAAAAAAAAAAAGTACATAATTGCAGTACTGTTCAGTTACACTTTAAATCTTGAAATTAGTCATCTCTGGGTGTGAGATAAACTTCATTAGTGTTGTCTCGTGTATATTCAAGGACAATAATGAGGATTTACTGGTATTTGACTTACGTTACATAGACGACTCTCGTGTGTCAGAAATTGCTCAACAAATAGGTAAATTATGTCATGCAAAGCATAACACAACAGAGCTTATAGCTGACATAACCAAGCATATCTTTAAACAGATGAACCAGAACAATTGTTTCTTTCCTCAGTGGTCACCAACTTACAACTTGCTTTCTCGGTTAACGGCGGAAAATTAGAGTGTCTCACCAGCCTTTTCTAACTTTGGAAAACTTTTTTGGATTTTAATAAGACTATACGAGCGGCCTTAAAATGCCTTTTAATGCTTGCAAAACATCAATAAGTATGAATAGCAAGTTCTTTTACACATTGTTGAATGTAACTTGCAGAAGGTTTAGTAGGTGACGGCCATCATGCAAAACAAAAATCATCAGGGCTCTGGTTAACTGGCATAGTAATCGCTTGCGATAGAAGGATACTAAAAACACTATCAATAAAACAGAGATGAAGATGCGACATTTTATCCGACAACGAGAATCTGAGACTGATCTCGATCATTTCACTAAGATGATACGATACAATGTGTGCGTTGCATGTGGCATATGCCAAACAATACTTCATTCAACTTATGTTATATACAGTAGATACAGACGTTGTAGTACAAGCTATAGCAATGGTACAGTAAATACAGTTAGATGAGCTATGGGTTAGTTTTAGGAGCTAGGAATCACTTTAGGTTCTTCGTTGCACACTTTATTGCCTATTCATTAGTTCATATAAACCAAGACGAATAGTTGCTTTTCACACTTACTAGATGTTATGAAATATCTTCATTTGCTGAAAGAGGTAATACCCGTGCATAGAAAATCTGGAAATGCTATGTTGAGGTTGCATAAGCTTTCCAATTCCAAAAGTTGTGCTTGTCGGAAAACATGCTGACAAGAGGAAGTGCATGTTCATGTCGCAAAGAATTGTTGACATTCAATGGTTCCAAGATACAAGTTCAAGTCACCAATTGCTGTTGCTCTTTTCAAGCACACGCACACCTGCCAAGTTGTTTAACAGTTTGTAATTGGACATTGTTGGAGACATGGCCTTTAGGTCCACCTGTGAAATGCCTACATCCGGTGACTGGGGTTGGAAGTGGATACGTTGAAGCCATTTTCGATAACACTACCACATGCCTCAGCATTTGCAAGGAGCTTATTAAATGCAGATGTCAAAGAGACAAGTGTGTTGCAAACGATTTGTTAAAGCAGCAATGATTTATAACGTCTTTTAAAAATGGGACGTTGGGTAATGTTACTGTGATTAAGAAAATGTGTACCATTCAGAAAATGTTCAAATGATATGACCACGTATTTCATTTCAGTTTGTATATATTATAAACTTCTTTTTGATTTTTTTTTCTGATAGTGTCTTGTTAATATTGTCTTTTAAATCAACAAATGTAATTAAAGGTCGTAATTAAATCTAGTTCCGATAAATCGGAGATGAGAAATATTGTTTAAGTATTGTTTGCGATATTTTTTCTCCAAGCGGTTAAAAGACTCGACAGGCTTGGGTTTTGTTATAACCTGCGGCGTCCCGTTTTGCTACGTCATATGCATGTTTTAAAATCAATTTATTTTAATAATTACACATTGCTCATTGGGGAATATATTGCACTAATAATATATTAAAACTTGTAATAGAATAACCACAAACAATTTAAAAATTCGGCATTGTATTTAAGTATATGCAAGAAGTTTTAATGTCAAATTGATATTGGATTAATAATTCAAGATTGTTGTGTGTCCCTTTAATAGTGTTTTACCAAGTCACTTGATGTATACTTACGAGTTATTATAAACTAAACGCTGCTAATAAAGATGAGACTTAAACACACTTCAGAAATGCTTAAGGCTAAAGACGACTAAGACAAACTAGTCTCAGAGTTGGCATAGTATTTATACATACATGTGTAAAACCCCTAACCCCTGAAATATAGGGGATGTATATCTAACAACTATTTATGGAAGTAGAAACATACACATAAATATATCAAGACAACACCTTTGTAAAACACATCAACATTTTGATTGCTTTCTAAAAAAAACAAAAAACATCAGCATTTATGGCGGCCATTTTGAAAATGGTGACCATTTTGAAGAAAAAAATGACGTAAATTATATTGCATATTTTATTGTCTATCAATGTCCTGAATTTAGTGTATTTAACAATAACAAGTTTTGATGAAACCAATTAATTATGGACTTTCTTAATTCTTTATCGAATATTTGGCGGCCATTTTGAAAATGGCGGCCATTTTTCAAAATATGACGTGGGTCTATAGCCAAACATGTTAAGTAGAGTATTGTCTAGCTATGTCTAGCTATGTGTCACAAAATGCACAATTTTACCAATATATGTCACCAATCTGCCCCACTAAATGGGTTAAGTTATTTTGCCTCTTAATCAATTGAAGTTACAAATAAAGACACACATACAAAGAAGAAATCGATTGATATAGAGTATCTGTAGCTTTAAACAAGTTTGCCCTTTAGCGAGATGAATTGTAAAATGCCTATAATTTTACATCCATTAACGCACATATAACTTAGCACCGACAAAAACGCTATGAAATTACTCGCTTTCCCGTGGTACATGAATATATCATGCAAATGGTGAATATGTTCCAACTGGACAATGGATTAGCATGAGGTCGTTAAGTGCTTACAAGAGCTATGCACGATAAATACGCTCTACCCAAGATCATTTTGCGACATCGGAGGTGTTGGGGCTTATTGAGGTATGTAAAGGAAGTACTTGATGTGATTCTATCAGGAATCTTTTGTCAAAAGTAGGCGTTTTTAGGCAACAAAGTATCCAAGGCCTCGTAGACGTTTAGACGTAAACCGGGCGGTCAAGTGTATCGGTATATATCCTCGAAGCACATTATAGAACCATCGGAGTCGTATTGTTAGTAATAGTAGAGCAGAGTTCCTGAATTGAATTGAATTGGGGTTTTAAGGCGCACCAACACATGAAAGGTTATATGGCGCCTAAAAAAGTTCCTGGCTTCCTCTATTATTTTTCTTTTTGGGCAGCTCGAAATAATCTAAACAATGCGTTGATGAGCCGTTTAACAACATTCAAATACTTTATAGTCGGAGTGTCTTTGTCAAAAGTAAAAGAGATCCAATGATATTTGGGGAAATCACAGGGATATACTTCAGGGTGGGGGTGAGTGTTTTACCCAGTAAGGTCTTTGTCGGGTTAAAAGGGGGAACTTGGGGTGTGGGGGGATAAAATAAAATACAGGTACCGGAGTGGGTAAGGGAAATAAAAATAAACTTTCTGTGTGTGAAAGGGTGCATGATAATACATAAAGGCATTAAGATATGAGGTTAGGAAAGTAAATATATATTTTGATTTGTTTGTTTGTTTGTTGGTTTGACTGGTGTGTTACGTCATTTTGGTGTCATTTTGTCAAAAGTAGGCTACATTTGGTAAAAGGAGGGATAATAAAATATTCAAAGATGGTAGGGTTGAGAATTCCATATAGTACTTGAGGGTGTAGGTAGTGTACCATTTAGTATGCAATGTATTAACTGTTTACAAGTGACTGTCCAATTTGGCGTACTTCGTACATATGCAATATTTCAAGGTTTTAGGACCTAATCTAGACACGCCGGACAAAAGCACCAACCGTTCCTCAAATGTATGTTATCTATTTCTCCATATTTATAAAAGGGTTCCAATAGGTTAGTGAATCCCTAAATGCATTTTTTTGGTCAAAAGGTTGGAAAAATAATCAAAACTATATTTGTAATGCTATTCATTATTGTTTTTACCCATTTAAGTGTAATGATATATTTCTAAGAAATATTAAATAAATAAAGGGATACATATGGTACCAAGTAAAAGTATTACGTGCTCCCGCCTTAATTCCATTAAGCGATGGTAAAGCTTATACTAGCAGGATTTTATAACTGAAGATTTCGACAATAAAACATGTTTAAAAACATTTTTTTAATGATAAAAGTGCGATAACCTGTTTAAAATTACATAATAAATGTTTTAATTTGACAATATGCAAATTCTTTAAGCCGAAATTAAGGTTTTATTTCATACCACAGTCAAACCCGTTTTTGCTGCACGGAGACGGGGTTGGACGGGGTATGACAGTTAATACTCGAACCACGTAATAGAAAACACACGCTAAAACTGCTAATTTCTGGAATAGTTCAATAAACTATTATTTCTTTAGCTATCTCGTATTTTCTTTTAACTTATTAATGAGGTATAATGATATGTTATACATTTTGTCTTATTTTTAAAAGTGTCCCCAATTGCAAGGTTTGTGAATTCTTAAATATATTTTCTTTGGTTCAAAATGTTGGAAACATAACTAAAACTTCTCATTTCTGGAATAATTCAATACAACTATATTTGAAATGCTTATTCATTATTGTATTGACCCCTTTAAGTGTAATAATATATTTCTATGAAATAATGATTAAAGAAAGGGATACATATCGGTCTTTTGGGAAAAAATGTGGAATAAAGAGTAAAAAAACACTAAAACTATTAATTTCTGGAATAGTTCAATAAAAAAAAAGTTCTTTATCGTATCTCTTACTTTATTTTCCAATATTACGAATAATGATATGTTATACATTTCGTTTTATTTTTAAAAGTATCCAAAGGTTCGAAAATCCCTAAATGTATTTTGTTGTTCAGAATATTGGAAAAATAACTAAAACTGCTGAATTCTTTAATAATTCATAAAAATATGTCTTAAATGCTTATTCATTATTTTATTTACCCATTTAAGTGTAATGATAAATTTCTATGAAATAATAAATAACTAAATAAAGACATAAATATGGGTCTTTTGGCAAAAAATCGAAAACAAACAAGGGTTAAAAAACCCCACTAAAACTGCTGATTTCTGGAATAGTTCAATGAAAATTATTTTCTTAGCGTATCGCTTATTTTCTTTACCATAATACGTATAATGATATTTTATACATTTCGTATTATTTTTAAAAGGTTCCCAAGTGTGAATTAGTTTCCGTTCTGTACTGTGTTTTTGTTTAAACCTTTTATAAGAAGGGAACATTAGATATAAAAATAAGTATAAAAGTCGAAAAGGAAATGCAGAACACAGTAAAACCAAAACCACGCAACACGACAAACACGAATGGCAATGTTAATAAGGAATAAAGGCATATGACGTCACAAACACAAAAAGGGTTGACAATAGGGCTACCGCCCTGGAACGGTCAGTTGCAGGGGTTTAAACCAGGTTCTAGGTGCACCAATCCATGCAATACGCAGGCCTTCTTACGTGTTAACATGATATGTATGGCTGTTCGGGTGTGGGTAACTTGAAGCACGCTGCTTCTGTGTTCCGAACAATACATGGGGTATATCCATACATGTAACATGAAAGGTAATGTATGGGTGTGGGCAATTTAAAGACCGCTGTCCTATGTTCTGTAAATATATGGGTGTATACTTACATAACAGGGGTATCATAATGCAATCTGGAAGAATGACGTTAGGACTTACATTACCTCTCATGAACAGACTCAATAAAACCGAGTCTGTTACTTTTATCTCTTGTTTGTGATTGTTGCTTTCTTGGGATCCACTTTCCTGTTTTAATATGATAAATAGGAGTCTTAACCTAAACACAAACAAACAAAATAATAATGATAATAATAATAAAGAGGAGCTTAAATCCAACAAAAAGAAAAAAATATATTTAAGTGTAAATGGTATTTGGGTTAAGTCATTCTTAAGAAAATATTACTTTAAGCTTTACACATTTGGATGGCGGCCATTTTGAAATGTGCTAAACATAGTAACATGGGGTGGTGTGGAGAGTCTAAGCCAAACACAAAATAAAACATTTCTGTGTAAATGTTTTTGGGTTAAACCATAAAATTAAGAATATTTTGCTATATGGAAGCATTGGGATGGTGGACATTTTCCAATGCGCTAAACATAGTTAACATGTGGGGAGGGTGACATTTCATATATTATAGAGGAACTTACATCTAAGCCAAAACAAAATAAAACATTTCATTGTGGCGGCCATTTTTAAATGTGCTAAATATACTGAGTAACAGAATGACCTGTGACCTTGGGGACCCTTTTCGATTTTCAAGTCAGACTTCCAACTACTATCACAGAAAGTTTGTTGCTTTTGTCCACTCAGTTTATATCCGACCATGTTGGTCCCTAGCTATCTAGCATGCAATTTCTTGCATACAGGATAAGGTTCTCCGAGTTCAACATGTATGATGGAAAGTCTGATCTTACACATGTGGGAGGAAAAAGGTCAAGCGCAAAAATAATGACGTCAATAACGTCAAAAGTTGCATGAAGTCATTGGGTAAAAAAAGCATGCAAAACGTTAGTTATTGGCGAAGTCAACTCACAAATACATCAATGATATGCATAATAAAGTATCAATCATGCGTATCCGGTTCAGGGCCAAGTTGTTCAACGGTCTGTTAAGCTAACAGGGAGTTACGCAAACATTTCAAATCTCTCTGAATTTCATATAGTCCGGTTGCCAAACCCCGTTTTTAGCCATAACCCAAAAGTTTCGTCCACACAACTTTTTTTGATGGTTTTAATATATTTAAGGTATGCTGATTCTAAATCTGAATGAAGCCACATTGGCATCCTTGAGGAAATTGAAATATCCAAGATGGCCGCCAAGATGGCTGTCGTGACATTAAAATGATAATATCTTGGCTTCTGCATTAGCTAGGACAATTTTGGTGTCTATGGATATGTTTGTTGGGTCAAGGAATCCATTTCTGAATCAACCTTACTTATAGGTTAAATACAAATATCTATTATGGCTTCCAAGATGGCTGACATGACATTAAAATGACAATATACTGGCTTCTGCATTAGTCAGGACAGTCTATGGATAGGGGTTTGGGGTCAAGGAATTCATTTATAACTTCACCCTACTTATAAGTTATAATATCCAAGATGACTGCCTTGACATTAAAATGGCACTATCTTGAACCATTTTCTTACTTCATTTGACTTTTACATGTGTCATACATGTATGTATTTTAAAATAGTGATGTATGGCTGCCGAGATTGCTACCATCAAGGTTAAATGGGCCGTAAAACCCAAAACCACGAGTTAACCTGAACTCAAAATAATGTTTACATGCTGCTTTGCACCTCTGGAAAACATGCTTTCGAGATGTCTACAAAAACCTACTACGGTTTTATATCGGCTTCTAACGGACGTATCAGATGACGAGGTCAATCACACGTCATCTGGTTGACTAGTGACCTAAATATCATCGCCCATATTTTCATCGCTAGGCTCATTAGCATATTTTGTCCGTCTATTCTGGCAGTTGCTTGACATGTTGCATTTACAGAAAACAGTGCATGCTAGCTGAGCAGTGTAAGAACCCCATCTTGCAGTTGAACAGGGTTGCTCAAGTTCATGCACAACTGCATATTATCATCTTACAGCTACAGAACCTGTATTTAAATCCTTTTATTCTTTATAGCCGTGTCTTTTTTGTAACTTTATGTTGACCAGCATGGCGATCAAGTTTAAACGCAGGACATCATTTACTTTATAGACATCGAGCCGTGCACGTCATTTCTCTACACAGGTAGCATTAGTTTTTGTACAGCGTCTGTAGCTTTAATTAAGGATGATAGCAGTTTAGCACTGGGAGTATATCTGATTGCATTGTCACAGGAAAGAGAGGCTTAACATTTGACCAATTTGTTAGAAATGTAGCTTCAAAATTGGTCACTAAAGTCTTGGGCTGTATCATCTAATGGCCATTTAATTCTCCTAGGACGGCGCAACCATCGATAATACCGACTTCAGGTTTTGCTAATGTTCGGGATGAGTGCTCAACCTGAAGTTTAACTTTAGTGTAGATTTTATTTTTGTTATTCCATTATCACCACAGTCTTCAAACATGGATGTGGTTATAGACGCACTTTTATAGTTGAGAACATTCTGCGGATATATGTCACGTGATATCGGTAAACTCATGAATTGGATGTCAAAAATTGCACCGATCCAGACCTCGCAGCTTGTTTGCTCACAGCCATTGTCACAACATTGTTGGTTAAAGGCCCATTGAATCCTTCAGGCCAACTCGCTTCGAATGTATTCATCTGTTTCCTATCAATCGCGACAGCATTATCAACATTTACTGTTACCGGACTGATGCTCAAAGAGGCGATCTTCATTATGCCGTATGGGTATTCAGCAGGATTTAGTGGTTTAATGCAGGTATTTAGCTTCTCCCGAATTTATCTGTATCGTGTGCATGAGATTTCATACGAGCTGCATTTCTTCTTTATGGTTTGTAACCTGTAGCGATTTTGTATTAACCTCTTATATCTACTATATATTTGATGCGCCGACTGCATCATAAAGACGTAATGCCCATCTTGTCAGAGCAGATGGAGTGAGGGTATTACCAACAATCCCACCCGGTCCATGACCATACCGCATACATGTTGTTTCGATAAACATATCTGACAATGTAGCATTCCATAGCCCAGGTTTGTGGCGTATCACATGCTCACACTTTAAAAAACATGGCAGTATTTCTTTTGGAAGACATTCCATTGAACGCAAGTAATACAAACCATATCTTGCATAGTTTAGGTGTATGACTGCAAACAAGTATGGCATCATAGAATTGACATCCAGTACCCACAGTCTGCCACTCTTTCAGCTCTGTCAAGTAGCATCATAATGAGCACTGGCTTAATATGTCTAACCAAAGTTTGGATGTTCTATTTCACACAGCCCTAGACTCTTATAATACCAATAAATCCTCATGACTATGGACATATTCTAACACGCATTGCAAGACTTCCTTCGGTGACTATCTTAAGAGCCCTAGTGTTCTGTGGATAGTTCTTTCCAGAGAGTGTACGTGTTCTGCCTCCAAAATCAGCATTCAGAACCTCCTCTAATCCACTATTAGCATTAAGACACATACACATCTCAGGTCTTGAGAGTATACATATTCTGAGATGTTTATTATTTTGTATGTCTAGTTAGTTTCTCTGGATGTGGACTTTATTGTTAGAGATTTTCTTTTTATGGGATGTAGTTTTTTTTACACTGTCTTGTCTATGTGGGCGCTGAAGACAGGATAATAGCGAGGATTGTGCGGATATAAAATCGATTCAAGCTAACCAGTAGGCCTTATTGCCTACTGACCGTTCCAAGTAGGTAACCCTGTCTTCAACACCCTTTCTGTTGTTTTTTGTCTCTTTCATTGTAGTTTCAAGTCCTTGTTTGCAGGACAGTGCGGACCTACGATGCCATTGCGTTCGGACGCTGTGGTTTCTATAGGACCCTATATAACATTTTGGAATGAAATTGTTGAATAATGTAGGATGCACGCACATAATATTAATCATTACACGGTGCAGCTGTTGATCAGCCATAAAGACTGAAAAAGACTGTCCGCACTGTATTGTTAGCTTTCGGAACTCAAGCATAGCAGTCATCATTGTTTCTGGATAGAATAGCACCATAGCTATAAGTAGCATAAGTTATAAACAAGTAATGCTTTGCATGCTAAAGATATTATATTGCACATCAAGGAAGTATGCCGAAACAAATAGCCAGTAAGATGTTGCATGGTATTGTGAAGATAAAGCTCACACCCAGTGTTTTACGTGTACCGATGTTTTGTGAATTTATTTGGTTATGCATTCAGTACACTTATGTTTATAAGCAAGACATAAATATAAAAAGATCGGACAGGGAAAGTAGCATTCAAGGAGGACTGTCAACCACAAAACACAGAAACAAACACGCAAACAGACAAACAAGAAGGCAAAAGTTATAATAAATGCAAACGACATCACAAACACAAAAGTGTTGACAATAGGGCTACCGCCTTGGAACGGTTAGTGGCAAAGTAGGTCACTGGGGTTTTAAACCGGTTCTAGGGTGCACCAAACATCACACTTATCCTACTGTCATCCCATTAAAACAGGACAGTGTACATAAAGAAATGTCTTATTTATACAGCCAATGTAATCCAATTAACAGACAATGCAAGTCTATTAATGTCTGTCTATACAACTGTATGTAGGTTAACGATTTTACAAGGAAACAATATCCGGCCGCAAAAACGTTTTCAGCCCGAGGGCCTTCATCAGCTGCTATACAATCTCAACCTATTCGTTTTATAGCGTTTTTAGTTCAATATATTATTTATAAAGATTTTAAAATCATTGCCATATTGATTGGATTTTTCTAACATTTGTGACTCACGTGCCAAAGTGGTAGTTACATTTTACTGACTGTATACTCTAATAATGTCACTTTCTTATGCAGATTATTAGCAAGAGGAAATATTTAAAGTGTCGTATATACGGAACTAAATCCCGTTTCTATACGTTGGATTCCGGGTTGGTACCAGATTATATTTTATTTATTTTATAGACGGCTGGACGTTGGGTTGGTACAAAGATATATTCAAATCAGCCTTTAATCACATATGATTAAAGATTGTTTAACTGTGAAATAGAATGTTTAACTAAATGGGAGATAACTCTGATAACTACATTGGAATACAGAATGTAAGTGAAAAAGAAGATCAACCTAAGTCATGCCGACGATTTAAAATACTCCGTGGTATTAGTATCATAATAGTATACCATGACTAGGCCACTGGTCACTGCATACTTCAGATATGGCAGACGAAGACCCAACGAATTTCTGTCTATATCGTTCTTTCTTTCAGTAAACGTCGACCTACAATCGTCATAAGACAGCAGCAAGATACTAATTACTCCTGAAGCGGATTATTATGAGGGCTGAGAATGTGACTTTATTTCTAAACGTTTAAAAGATAACGATCGTCCATGCTAATTTTTTTCACAAATGGTCAAAATCAACGCCTATTGACAATTGTTGCACTATGGATTGCTAATAACCCGTTTGCAATAAACGAATGTTGCAATAGGGGTTGCTACATAGACTATAGTTTATGCTGAGAATAAAGGAATGAAAGGACCTTTCATTACGAGGTCCAGCCTTAATTCCATTAAGCGTGCGAAAGCTTATATTAGCAGGATTGTATAACGAATATTTTGACAATAATTCAAGTTTTAATGGAAAAATGCGAAAACTTGTTTAAAATTACCTATTTAATGTTTTAATTTTACAATATGAAAACTTTTTAATCCGATTGCATACCCCAACCAACCCCGTTTTTGCTTCATGGAGAAGGGGTTTGATGGGGTATGCAAGGTAATACGCGGACACGTATTGGCAGATGCAAACACTTATTCACAGGTGTATACTATCATTTTAAAAATTAAATGTGTATTTTATCATTCCAGACGCCACAACGATTAGGAGATTAGGTCAACTTCGCAAGGCATATTCGGGTTACCCAAAATCTAATTCAGCATGTATTCCTTACTGTTGCTGTGCATTCTTCCTAGTTCCTTGGTACACTTTGAAAACAATGCTTTACGTTACTTACGGCATACCTTTCCAAAACGGTGGATAATAATAACGTCTGATAATAACTCTATCTAAATAGGTTCCCAAACCTGGGTACCCATCAAAATAAACAACCATACCACCACTTAACCACGCTCCCATCCAACCAAATGTGCCACTAGTAATTATCGCGTGATCACATAAGCTCATTAATGCTAAGTCTTCACTCGCTGCCGAAAACGGACTAAAATATACATTTGTACCATGTATTTGACTTTTGCACCATTTCATATCAGCACTCACGTAAATAAATGTTATTAAACTATTATTTAATGTGTCAGTATAATATGTCATTGCATTTCTCAAATACGTGACATTAGCAACCTCGAAACCTCTCTTCTGTTTGGACAACATATCTCCCCTTCGCACGTGGACACACACTTTAACGGTTTGTTCCAGTGACAAATTTACCAAATATTTCTGAGCTGTTTGTATCACCGTTGGCGGGAAAGTCATCACAGATCGTAGATATTCTTCATAATGATAGAAGTATCTCCAGTCTTGGAAACGATTATCAAACGTCCAATTAAACCTGGAATCAAGTCGTTCTGTTTCTTCTAAGTATGAATTCAAGCCGGAACCCTTTAAATGCTTTGTATTTTCTACTGGCGTTCCAGTTCTCTTGATGAAGTTTAAATCGAACACTGCATCGAACTTGTATGTTTGCTGATTCAATGAAATACTGTAGCAGTTTCTTTTAGCGATAGCCAGCAGCGCGAAAAGTTGGAACAACTGATTTCCAGTTCTACCATATGCCTTTTTAAGTGATACAAAATGTCGACTCTTAAACTCATCGGTGCATGTGTAGTTGTTTCTGTTATTATTTGCAATTTTGTATCCGTATTTGTTGGTAAGTGGAATGGGTCCTTTGGGTTGAACATCCATATATGGAGAAAACTGAACGTACATCACAGACAGCATGACGATGATGGAAAGTACTACCGCAGTTGTAAAGACTCGTCTAGCTAGTGCCATTGCTTTAATTAAAAAAGATACATACCAATTACATATACTTGTGCTAAAACGATTTATTTTATGATAAACAGTGAAATAGTGGATTTTAGCAATGAAATTAAAGGGGTATTTCATACGTGTGAAATATCCACTCTTAGTTTTTCACTGCCGGAACTATTTTTAAATGTACAACCAACACAAATGCGCAGTAAAACGGTTCAAAAGATATTCCTACGCAAATGTAAACATGCGCATATTCTATTTAAAATGGATGTTAAACGTTAAAAGGAAATGACTGCCAATATAAATATATTAAAAAAAAGTGTTCTATTTGGGTATAAAAATAAAGTATCTTTGGACTGTTTTTTGTAGCAGGGCAAACAAGTGTGTAAAGTGGATTATACTGAAATTGCATCCCTTGTTGTTCTAACGCAGTTTCCCTAAAACTTGTTTGTAAAATCATAAAATAAAAAGAAAATTTGTTGTTTTGTCGTGAATAACATATTTCATCTCGAAGTGAGAAAACCTTTATATTTTCACTCATGCTTCGCATTTGTGAAAATATACAGTTTTCTCACTTCTCAACGAAATAAAATGTGTTATTCACTCCAAAATATCAAATATCCTCTATGAATGGCTAGAAAGGCAACAATAAATTGGGGACCGATCTGTCTAATTACTCAAGTGTCTATATCAATGCGGCTAATTCATCATGTCACGCGTTATGGTTTCGTGCTTACCTAGCTCCAGCTTTAGAAACTGTTCTGTTGTTTTATTGATTTTAAACAAGCGTTTGATACTGTCTTGAGAATAGGTGTCTGGCAAAAATTGCAACATGGAACATTAATGGAAAATGTTTTAACGTTATATACAATATGTATGACAACATTAAGTATATCGTAGTCATTAAGGATGGTAACTCCCCTTTTTTAGCATTTTACTTATGATGATGTTTTAGAGCGATATCTAAATGACATAAATGTCACTGGTGTAAATAAAAACAAGAGGCCCAAGAGGGCCTGTGGACGCTCTACTGGCTAATATGGCTCTTATGACATCAATGAAGCGAGTGACTATCGTCTTAAAGAGGCAAACTATAGCATTTTTAACTACATCAAGAGCAGTAACTCTGTGATTACTGGTCCGATCTGGCTGGTTTTCCGAGTTGGCCAGTAGAGATAATAAAAATATAAAAAAAAAATAAAAAATTAAAAAAAAATTAAAAAAAAAAAAAAAAAAAAATAAAAAAAAAAAAAAAAAAAAAAAATAAAAAAAAAATAAAAATATCTATAAAATAAAAAAATTAAAAAAAAAATTAAAAAATAAAAAAAAAAAAAAAAAAAATTTGAAAAAAAAATATATGAAAAAATAAAAAAAAAAAAAAAAAAAAAATAAAGAAATTAAAAAATTTAAAACAAGCATTGATGTAAAACTGTGACCCCCGGGGCGGGGCCAGATGTGACCCCAGGGTCACCATTTGAACAAAATTGGTAAAGGACCATAAGCTTATAGCAACAGCAAAATATTAAACCTCTGGCTCTTGCAGTTTCAGAGAAGAAGATTTTAAGTTTTTCCCTATACATGTCTATGTAAAACATGTGACCCTTGGGGCGTGACCAAATGTGACCCCAGGGTGACCATTTGAACAAACTTGGTAAAGGACCATAAGCTTATAATAATTGTAAAATATCAAACCTCTGGCTCTTGTAGTTTCCGAGAAGAAGATTTTTAAAAAAAAAATCCTATATAAGTCTATGTAAAACTGTGACCCTCGGGGCGGGGAAAAATTTGACCCCAGGGTCACCATTTGAACAAACTTAGTAGAGGACCATAAGCTGATGCTACATGTAATACATAAGAGCTCTGTTCCTTGTGGTTTCAGAGAAGAAGATTTTTTAAACTTTTTTCCTATATGTCTATATGAAAAACATGCAAAACCTCAATATACAAACTTTGGACCCCCGAGGCACGGCCATTTTTGACCCCGGGGACTTTATTTGAACAAACTTGATAGTCTAGGCGTTGACGATCATTTTAAAAGAAAAACTGTTAAAATCTATCAAGCGGTTCTGGAGAAGAAGATTTTTTAAGGTTTCGACCATATATGGTAATGGCAGCCATCTTGGATGTAGCGTTGACCTAATTTTAACAAATCTAAAAAGCATTCATCTAAGGATCATCCATTTGAAGTTTGGTCAAAATTAGCCAAGCGGTTTCTTACTAGAAGTCTTTTGAAGAATTCCCTATACATGTCTATGTAAAACATGTGACCCTTGGGGCGGGGCCAAATGTGACCCTAAGGTCACCATTTGAACAAACTTGGTAAAGGACCATAAGCTTATAGTAAATGCAAAATATCAAACCTCTGGCTGTTGTAGTTTCCGAGAAGAAGATTTAAAAAAAAAAATCCTATATAAGCCTATGTGAAACTGTGACCCCCGGGGCGGGGACAAATTTGACCCCAGGGTCACCATTTGAACAAACTTAGTCGAGGACCATAAGCTGATGCTACATGTAATACATGAGCGTTCTGTGCCTTGTGGTTTCAGAGAAGAAGATTTTTTAAAGTTTTTTCCTATATGTCTGTATGAAAAACATGCAAAACCTCAATATACAAACTTTGGACCCCCGGGGCACGGCCATTTTTGACTCCGGGGACTTTATTTGAACAATCTTGATAGTCTAGCCGTTGGCGATCATTTTAAAAGAAAAACTGTTGAAATCTGTCCAGCGGTTCTGGAGAAGAAGATTTTTTAAGGTTTCGACTATATATGGTAATGGCAGCCATCTTGGATGTAGCGTTGACCTAATTTTAACAAATCTAAAAAGCATTCATCTAAGGATCATCTATGTGAAGTTTGGTCAAAATTAGCCAAGCGGTTTCTGAGGAGAAGTCGTTTGAAGAAAAGTTAACGGACGGACGGACGGACGACGGAAGACGGACAACACACCATCCCATAAGCTCTGCTGGCCCTTGGCCAGTAGAGCTAAAAACAGTAATTGACGATGTACATATTTATCTTAAATTGTTTATTATAATGTACACAGATGAATGTTAGATTAAGTGACAACGAATTAGATCTCCAGCATGCACTTAATCATTTCAAGTAAACTGTGAAACGTGAAATCTTTCTATAAATGTAAGTAAAACAAAAATTATGATTTTTAGTAATGGTAACCCATTACGAAATAAAATATTTAATGTAGTAGAGATAGTCAATGAATATAAATACCTAGGAATCTTTTTCTCTAACAATGGATCGCCTAATCATACTAAAGAAGATCTAGCAGAACAGGTTAACAAAACTCTTTTCTCATTAAGAAAAAGAAAAAAACAATATCACTACCATACGAAATACAACTTGACCTTTTTAAAAACAATAAAATCGAACCTATTATACGTCAGCGAAATATGGGGATTTGGAAAAGAACTAGAACAAATTCAGATCAATTTCTATAAATACATTTTTAATCTGAAAAAATCTACTCCTCTTATATGATATATGGAGAGATTGGCACAACACCTTTATATGTAGATGTTTAAAACAGAGTTGTAGCATTCTAATCAAAGCTTATAGATAATATAAATGGCAATGACAGAAATAAATTATCATCCAACATTATTAATGTACGATTTTTACTACTCAAACAAGGTCAAAACTGGGTGGATGGACAATATTAAAATATATTATGTAATTCTGTCTATCCTGAATTTGGTACAGCCAGTCTTTTACCAATTCCATATCGCTAATTAAAGCTTTATATCAGCAAGTTAAATACCTTTATCCAAAGTTGGCTATCTGATATAGGAAGAACGTCCAACACTAACATATATAAACTGTTCAAAACAGAATCTTCATCGGGAAGTGAGAAAACTTATATTTTCACGAGTGCTTTATGCATATAAGATTTATTTTCATCGAGAAGTGAGAAAACTTAGTGCGCATAGAATATAGTTCTACTAAACTTTGACACAAATTATGACTGTTATAAGCAAACGTAGAAAAAAGTAGTTCCATTTTTTACGGCCGTAATGAGTATTGAGGTTTATTCTAACCATACAATCAACTATTTCACTGGGAGGTATATAATAAATACAATTACTACCCACTTACTTATGTAAAAACTAACGGCATTTCGAAACAGAAATCGCCAGTTACCCATTGAAACTGGAAGATGGAGAGGCATATCAAAGGCAATGTAACCCATGTAATGACATAGGAGATGAGTTTCACTATATTTTAGTATGCCCTCAATTCAATGACCACAGAAAACAGTACATTAAACCATTCTGTTTTTACCGCCCGAATATTTTAAAATTTACAGCAATATTATCTCAGTAAAGTTATTCTGAGATGAGAAAACTAAGTTTATTCGTGGACAAAATTCTGAAAATCTTAAAAATTCAATAGCAAAATACATAATAAAACATAACTTTGAAAGTCTGCAATTTAGTTGTTTAATTGTTGTTTTGCTTTAACCCACGCAATTTAAAGAATGTAAAGTAATTTGCATGATCAAACGCAGCACTACATTTCGTTTCAGTAGAACGGCGTTCCACTGGTCGACAATTGAGAATATTAACGAAATCACAAACCAAATCATACTCTACATTTCGTTTCGGTAGGGCTGCAGAATCCATTTCAAGTTTTGTGCGTATGAGAGTGCGTGCTTGCGCGCGAGTGTGAGGGTGCGTGTGCTTGTGCGTGCCTGTGTATGCGTGTTTGTATGTTTACCATGGTTGGAGCATAGTTGTTTGTACCCGCTGAATGTTTTAAAACGTGTGCATGTGCACTCGATTGAATAATTTTCCTTATAATAGGCATGATAGACAAGCGACACGCCCGCAAATCCCCTCAAAGGTTATACAACCTTTGTTAAATAGAAAAATAAACAAACTGACCTTTCAAGGCTAAATATAGGTAAACCTTATAAAATCCGTTATTTGTGTGAATAATAAAAAATCAATCGAGTAAAATATAACAAACTCACGAAATTTCACACGTGTGTATAAATCCACGATTATGATAAAGTAATAATCCGAAGATATGTGATGAATCTTTTCAAATAGATACATGTACCACGAAAAGCGTGCTGCATGGGATTTGCGGACACTGTGTTCCGCCCACTGGTCGATACATCTATATAACTATTATTTACTCTTAACGAGTACTGAACTATTTCGGCATAATTAATATTGCTTTCTTGAATAAATATTTAGCCGATGTAGAGTTTTTGCTAGAATCTGAAATTAACAATATTTATATGTGTATACATATATTTGATTAATAACTTTAACATGTTAGATTTGTGAATATAGACAGGAGTATCATATCATGTCAACTACCTATACCATTGTTTTCATATCTATTATTATCATTATTACTATCGTTAATATTGTTATTATTATTATTTTAAGTAGTATACTTATACATTGAATAGACTTAATTGTTAGATAGTTTGTACATGTATATAGATGTATATAGTCGTTTCCTGATGTATATCTGTTTTTGTTTTTTTCCTTTGTTATGATTTGTCGCCATTCATTCATATGTAAATTATTTTTATGCTGTTCATATATATGAACCTAATGGAAATAAAGAAGTTGAAGGTTCAATCGGGGGAGCAATTATCTTAAAGACACTGACTCATCAAATAACGTCAAAATTAAATTTCAAATTAGTTTACTCAAACCCTATCCATGTGTTCAGGTCATGAAATAATGTAGATGTGCCAATTAAAGGAATAGATTTATACACGGGTACTTAAATATCCGAGACTGAATATGCGTAAAATGTGAATTATGAGTTGGTAACACTTAATTCGACGTTCCCAATTTTGGGTTTTGACTTGGTTGGTTAAAGCCGTTAATAGTGTGTCTAAAGAGTTCGAATTTTTAACATATGTAAATTTTATAAATACTGAAAGAATAAAGAAAGGCATAATCAAATAATTGCCTATACTACACTATTATATACACCTAATTCAACGTAATATTCCAGATATATCTCAAAGTGTTTTGTACAAAACGGGGCTACAACTATTTACAGAAAGGACAACTATGTCATGTAGTAGACCTTTTAATCAAAGTATACTTTTCTATACGAAATTCATGAATGTTGAAGTTTCGCTTGAACAAGTCAAGCCATTCCAGTATTGTGTTTGATGTTCAGAGATTGCAACGTTTGAAGCCTAAGTTTGCTCACCTGCTTGAGCCAAATGCGCATTCTGTCGATAATGAAACTGTAAAGGGATAACCATTGGTGTGTTCGGTGCTGTTTACACCTTCTTTCCGAATAGATAGGTGAATTCGATTAGCAGTAGCATATTAAACATACAATATATAACGGAAATACCCATTATGCGTTTCGTTTTCCTTTCAGTATATAACTCGTTGTGAGTAGGTTTAGAAAAGGTATACATCTGCTGTTGTAAATTTTGCCTCTTGATAGCATTTTAGGGACTTTAAATATGTAATCAGCGTGGCACTATCTGTAATTAAAGTATCTTAATTTCGAAAATCGACGGAGAAATAAATCATGTAACTGCAAAATTAAGTTTGGATGTGAACTCATTGAACGTTGCTGGGGCAGTAGAACATTCGAAATCTCAGAAGAGGTGAAGAATTAGTGCTGATTATATGGTTGGTACTTTTATTTACAGACATTACCATGCTGATTACGACTTTTCTGCAGTGTCACAGTGACCGATGTTCAGTTAAGCAGAAAAAAACCATGGTTTTACTGCGGATTGCCACTCAAAATACCACCGGACTTCCCTCATCATGTTTGCAAAACGCAGTCTTGGCAGAAAGTGATCACCGTGTTTCTCAGTGTTAAGTTTGCGATGAGTCGCAAGCAAGTTACAACAGGCATAACAAGTTGTGTTAACATATAACTAAAACGAATTCGACGGCGCGCCATCGCAAAATACCCACGTTTCCTTCGCACAGGTTAATTCCCTTTAACTTTATATCCATTTTGCATGCAATTGTTTCGATCGTTCTTTGATACTCAGATCAGAAATAGTATTATTTATGCTTTTCTGTATACATGTATGACTGTAAATGAATAAAAAATGTTTAGTATATTTGTGTATTTGAACATTTGACACTATCCCAGAGTCCCATGGTGACCCTGGAGCAAATTATACTAATATTCCCAAAATCATTACATTTTGTTGAGAAAGAAAAATAGAAATTGACCGAATTTACCTCTCTCCCAACACCCCCACCCTGACCGCCCACACACACCCAGCCCCGCAGTATATATACATTGTAATCCATTCATGAAAATGTTCATTTGAGACATAATTTGACCACATTTTACCCTCCACCCACCAACCACCCCCTCCAACCCGAACCCCAGGGAAGACGTCCGAGTTTTAAATAATAAATCATTTGACATGCTGTGTATATCTTTCTACGACTATTATACCAATTAATGTGCAAAAGTATGAAAAAGGACACCGCAATTGAATTATTAGTGTATTTGACGCCTTCCTCCAGGACCCACTGATGACGTAGAGGGAAACAATTGTATACAGTGTAATCCCATCATCATAATGTTCCATAATTATCAAAAAGAGACATAATTATCAAAAAGTATTATATATATATATATATCCCAAATACCCCCCCCCCCGCCCACACCCCTAACACACACACACACACACACACACAACACTCACCCAGGGGCCCCGGGCAGACGTCCGCGTTCGAAATAATAAAATCGTTTGATATATTGTTTATCTTTCATGGACGATTATATACATCAAGTTATGAGCAAGAATATAGAAACATGAGAGTGTAATTGAATGTTAGTGTATTTGACCATTTGACCACCTTGAGGGACCCTGGGTGCGGAACCGTCATCATAATGTTTCATAGAGAGACAGGCGTCCGAGTTTGCGAAATAATAAAATCGTTTGATATAGTGTTTACCTTTCATAGACGATTCATATATCAAGTTATATGCAAAAATATGGGAAAATGCCAGTGTAATTACATTTTTAGTGTATTTGACCTTTTGACCCCTCCCGCACTGAGAGCCCCTGGGCTCGGAGCCAAAAATAATGTCGCTCTTGCACGCCGTCATCATGTGGTGAAGTCATACCCTAAGTTTGGTTGAATTCCGTTCAGCGGTTTAGGAGTAGATGCGGTAACAGACGGACGGACGGACAGACGGACGGACAAACGAACAAAAACGTGGCTATAATAAAGTAGCTATCCCACCAACAACACCGACATTTTACAACCTATATACACCGTATCTTATACTGACGACCAGGTATATATCTATAACTGACATATTTCGAGAATCCAAAATTTATAGACATAATATAATTTAAAAACTACTTGGATTCGCAGGATTTTCCAGACAGATAATAAATATACTCAAATAGTGAAAGTACTGACTGTGCCCCATTTTTACTGGCATAGTTAATTTTAGTAGCGATTTTATCAAACGAAATTTATATAGAATACGTAATCTCTTTTGGGAAGAAGTAGTTTCTGTTTTAAAATAATTTCTGAACATGTGAAACCGATTTCATGGCAGCAATTTCACGCTGTTAATTTATGGCATAATCCAGATATTAAGGTCGGAGGTTCAAGCGTTTTCTATAGAAGATGGTACGAAGGTGAAATTGTATTAATCAATGACCTTTTAAACACAAATGGAAACCTTTACTCTTACAGAGAATTCAATAATCGGCATGACATAAGGTCTAATTTCTTAGAATATGAAGGTCTTATTACTGCTATTACTGCTATTAGAAACTACTTGGGTAAATTGAATATAACACATTTACCCGATAATAGTTCAAACCCATTACGCCCTCTTATCCTATCACTAATACAAAAACATACTAAAAGGCTGTAGATTCATTTATGATCTGTTGATTAAAACAAATATTACCCCAAGTCATGAATAAAATGGAAGAATGAAGTTTTAACCGTACCTAACTATAATTTCGAAATATACCGTTAAAAATAACAAAATATCCAAAATTACTTGGTTACAACATAGAATTAAGCGTAGAATTCTGGGAACTGACTATTTACTAAAAAAATTAACATTCTAGATAATAGCATGTGCAGCTTTTGCAATATTTTACCTGAAACCATCCATCACTTGTTTTGGAATAGTGAAGTTGTAAAACTGTTTTGGTCATCATACCTTGCAGAATACATTAGAAATAAATGTAACATAACTTTGATAATTTGGGACGAAAGAGATATCTTATTTGGAAATAATAAATAAATAAACTTGATATCACTTTGAGAAAAATTATCATGCAAGCCAAACTTTTTATATATCAGCAAAAAATGCAAAGGCAAAACCCATTACTAGATATATTAATGAATATGACACTTTGTTTGTAGTATATCAAGCAAAAATGATTAAATCAATATTTGAATCCAATAGGTTGACGATCTCAAAAAAAATACTAATGCGAGTACAACAGAAGTAGTATATTGTCGTAAACAAGTAGTGTATTGTCGTGAATATGTATATAGCATAATAAAAATACAAAAAAACGAAAAGAAAAATGTATAAAGATGTGTAGAAACATCACGCGGGTTTTATTTTCAATGACAGCTCAAAATACACACATATAAAAACATTTACAACAATCGACATTGCGGTAACCTGGATAGGCTAGCGGAAATTGACGAGGCTGTTCCGGACGACCCCGAACAGCCGTCAATTTCCGTAAATGTCACGGAAATAGTTTCAGCTGTATATTTATGAGCGTAAGGAAATTTATAAAGGCAAGCCTATTGCGAGTATTTATCACTTCTCTCCAAGAGCCAAAATACAATTGAAATTCTAAATACATAAACATGCAATTTATTCATCGTCTAATGTTTTGAATACCATAATTTACATGAAAATTAATGTAAACAACAGCTCATGTCAGCTGCGTTCAAAATATAAATGGAATTCTTTGTGTCAAGGGGAGTAACGTTAGCGAAAATCGTGTTTGGCATTTATGTAAATGTATGTTAACAATAAACGCTCATTTGATAATGTATTGCGTTCTTAAATAACATATGAAGTTTAAATGGTCAATTTTATGACTCTTTAAGTCAACTATTATTTAACATTTTCTATCTTTTAAAATGAGGAGTGTCTCATAACAGGATTACACCAAATTGAATTTAATGATAACAGACAACAAAGATTTTAAGAAAAAAAAAGGAAAAATAAAAGGGAGTTAACAGTAAATAATATCAATTTTACCATACGTGGGGAGAGGTGTGTAAAACCTTTTTCTCGTCATTCGATACCGATTATGGATAACAGATAACAGTATATAAATATTCTCAATAGTAGATGAAATACATTTCGCCCACAACAAATAACTTCAAACTAACCACTTATAGATACTATTATTTCGCAATTATAGAAAGAAAAAATATAAATCAATTATGTCCAGAAAAGAAATATATCTGCTTTCCTTAGATTGTGGTTGTTTATGACTTAACTTTGCATTACGTAGACTTTGATCCGTATTCATAAAAGCTTCTTAGCATTATTTTAAGTCAAAATGTATCGATTTTTAAAAAAAAAATTCTATCGTTTCAAGACATCTTCTTTATATTTTTAATAATGCCCACAGCTAAATATTTATCTTCAAACATATGCTATATACAGTGTCGTTGAGAGTTTAATAAGAATATTTGAAAATATGCAAACATTTGAAGTTTTGGCTGAAGTAATATGTTCTAGTTAAGTAACTAGTTGCTTTATTAATACGGGCCCTGGGAATTACTAATCTACGAGAGAATGCTGGTAATTCGTCATAAAGTCGATTATTTAAAAATTAAAAAAAAAAAATTGGATTTTCTGATGTACCATTGGTGAGAAAATTGCGATGTATTTGCCTGTGATGGAATCAACAGTGGGAAAACAACCATGTAAACCAAATCATATAAAACGTTGAAGTTTCATATGGAAAACAATAGCTGTACTGTTTCTTAGTCAAAGGTTTTATGCATTCGTACTCAACCATTTTCATTTTCCCCAACATAATATTGAAAAATAAAATATTATTTGCAAATATTAAAATAGGGTCTAAAAACCTACCGCCATTACTTTGTTTAAGACTCAGTATTGCCGTGTGTTTAAAACGTACTGTAATGGTATATGTTCATCCCTAAACTGGCATTGTTTATATCAAATTGTATTAAAAGAATGCAATACAACTGTAACATTTTTTTTTTTGTTGTTTTGTTTTTGTTTTTAGCTTTTGTTTTTTTAATACAGGGACGTCAATCCATTCACCCTGAGTGTACAAGTACGCATACATCTTATTGGGTATCTCGGACATCATTTTGCTCTTGATTATGTATGGTTTGGGTAAAGGATATCTACAACATGCAAGCAATTACAAATGACCCTGAACGCTTTATGTTAAACACTATTTTATTCTCAAATATACATAATTACAATGATGTTTGTCTATAGACAACAGCTATAAATCATTCCATGTACAATTTAACAAACAATTTGAAAACGTGATTCGAAAAATAGCTTAAGGAAATATGAAAAGATCGGACAGGGAAAGTAGCATTCAAGGAGGACAGTCAACCACAAAACACAAAAACAAACACGCTAACAGACAAACAAAAAGGCAAAAGTAATAATAAATGCAATCGAAATCACAAACACAAAAGGGTTGACAATAGGGCTACCGCCTTGGAACGGTCAGTGGCAACCCAATATCAATATTTTCTGACAATTGCTTAATTTGTGTTGTCATAAACCATTGATAACGCATGGGTGGGCACCTTAAGGAAGCTGGCTATGCGTCTCATGGTTCATAGACATTTACTAGGTTGACAGATATATCATGTATTCCGGATGGTTAGCTTAAACGGTAGAGTATCGGAACTGCAGTTCGAAAGCCCCGGGTTCGAGCCTCGGCCCGGTTCTGCTGCACATTATTCTAGCCATGTGACATTTGGCGATTCAGTCTGAACTAGATAAACTCAGATGTTCGTACCACGCGATTCTATGTCTCTTTGGATATTTGGGGATGAGGTGAAAATGTCACCAGGACTTTATATTAATATACGTATCTATCTACACTCTGATGTCATGTTTCAGATATCTAACCGGTAGACCAGTACCTGGTCACAAACGTTCATACAGCACACATAATCAGACAGACAGAAACTGTGCTCGCGCTATAGGTTTAACTTATTTTATATCATGATTATTCTAATTATTTTTTTAATGTTTTTTTGTTATGGTAATTTTAACTCAAATGTTCATATTTCAGTGGTGTGAGATGTAAGGTTTCCTAAAATAATATTATTATGGTGTCAAAACTATTAATATTAAGATAAAATTCAAAATGGCGGCCTTAAAGTGCGAAAACCAGTGTCAAACTGTTTTTAAAAGTTAATTTGAGTTTTAAAATTTGACAATAGCTTCATTTTAATACAAGTTCTTTTGGCCTTACAATCAAAAAGGAAAGGTCAAAGTCTGACCATTTACATAGTATAAGGTTCCTTAATGTAATGATTTAAAGTGTTAAAACAACGACTTGAAAAAAGACAAGTATTTTTTCATTACCGAATTTTTCAAACACATGTTCTGCTTTTCAAAGTTATATACCTTATGAGATCTAATATTCAAATAATTCCATGCAATTATCACTTAGTTGAATAGTCAGAAGTGGTCTTGTTACAGCTATGCAGAACATGTAACTAGGATGATTATCATCCTACGTTCGATAATACATGTACTCTACTTAAAAATGGTGTAAATTGTTGAAAAGCTAACCGTTGTCTCTCACACAATCACCACCACACCTACATAGTGATGTACACCTTATTGCCGCCCTTACACCTTACATTGGTCTCTGCATCCCTTTTCTGTCTGACACCCACATCTTCGTAGTTCCTGGCAAGCTTTAGAAGCGTCAGAAAGTACTGTCCACAATGGTTCCCAGATCTGGTCTTGGGTTCTCTGCCAGCCAGCCCCAAAGACTTGGGAATGGTAACATAGCACTTGATTCAAAGGACTGACCCCAACAATACCAGCCTGGTGTGCTACTTTTTTAGTGTGTTGAAGTAAAACAGCAGATGTTTGTGGTATTAAATCGATTGATCTTCCTTTCTTTGTGAAGAGATCTTTTCGTACCTCATCTGATGTTTCACGCGTGCTTGTCCTGTCGTACAAAAGCACTACAAAGCGTTCCAGAATCGGCATCTTCTCTTCCAACTCAGACCCAATACACGGAACGCTTCAATGACATCTGGATAAATGCTGCTTACTTCCCATGCAGACTTCTTTCCTTTACCTCTGAAAAAGGAAGTTTGGTCACATACTGTAAAAGCATGCATACCTGACAATGCTTTCAACTTTTTTAGACCCAGTGATTCGGATGTGCATATATGAAACTGAAAATGCTTCCCAGTGCCAAATGCAATCCACAATTCATTAACACAAAGTTCACTGAAGAAGTTCACTGAAGAGAGCAATTGACAACACAAGAACATCAGTATCAACAGTTCTGATCATCACTCGTTTGTAGTTTTGTTTACCACAGTCTTTCACATGCAACAGTATTCTAGTGTACATGGCGAAAGATCACTTACATTTTTTCTCGGTGGATTAAAGATTACATCTTTGTCCTTGGTTGGCACTATTTGTTTATCAATAATTTCAATTGCCACAGATTCAGTAGCTATGTAACTATATAGTTCGACCTTATTTTCGTTAACTCGAAGGAATGATTCCCAATTTGCAGGTACATTTGAATCTGACTGCACTTTTCTACATACACCGTTACCACGTGTCAATGCCTTAAGGCCATCCTTGATATACTGATTCCAGACTATATCTACTCTGCTTGTAGTTTGTAGTTGTCTTTTGATGAAGGGAGTGAATACCTGCTTTGAGTAGTCTGCAAATGTCTTGGCTGCTCCGGGTTTTAATATGTTAGCTATAGCTGCACCATCTAAAAGAACAGCATCAACATTAGGGGTCACATATGGTGCCTCGAAGTGATTCCCGAGACATGTTACCAAATCTGTTTTGTTCCAGATCGCAACTTATCAAACTATGACGAAGGTAGCTTTGGTTTTCATGGGGAAAAGGCAACAATGTCACCATCACGAACTTGACAGGAAACATAGAGTTGGGAAAATAATGACCAGTTCTTCTTTAGCGAATTGTTTGCCTGCCTTTCATTTGTCATTTTTCGTTGACTCACTGGACAACTAAACAATGGAAACTTGTTCTGCTACGTGATCATCTAAAATGTCTCTATTGTCTAGCATATCACTACTGCATTCCTTGAATGGATTGATTTGCAAAGGTAGACTGAAATCCTTTCTGATGTTCGTGGTGATGTTCATTTGGTTCCTTACATTGAGTATTCTTAATACGATCCTGTGACAATTCAAATTCGCTTATAACCCTTGAAACTTCTGGTCTTGAAACCATCCACTGAAGCAACTTGGTTGTATTTTCTGTTATGTCCACTGCTCCCTCATCATCTTTGACACATTTGTTGTTCTGCTCACGGGAATGGTCAATTGCAATAGATGAAAAGGCCCGCTGGGTTTTCTGAATCACAAAAGAGCCTTTGTTAAACTCTTTCAGAGACTGGAATCAAAAGTTTCACTGAAGATTGTTTTAGACATTTTTAACACTTCTCTTCGAATAATATTAGCAGCTTTTGCAAGTAAAATTGCTTCATCGTCATAATCAGTATCATGTGTCTGCTCGCCCAATATCTTCACTGAAAGCTGATAGAACATCCCATCCTTGCTTTAGTGCTCTTATATCTTCGAAATATTCAAGGATTCTACTTTTCAACCTAATAGAGAGTAAACGTATTGACATATAGGTCTCAAGCTGCTCCAGTCGCACTGTGTATGGTATAGCAAGGTCAGAGAACTTAAAAACAGAGACTACAGCGTTTTTCTTGCTTTCTGCAAGGTACGAAAATGCCATGTAGCTTGTTTTCTTCACATTCCTCAACTTCAGTTAACTGTTCTTGACTAGCATTTTTATATAATGATGCTAGGCATTTTTCATGACAGACAGCTTCTTGAGACATTAGATATCCCGCATTTAATTTTGTGAGTAATACTTTATCTTGTAATATTTGATTACAGTTTCTCACGCGCTTATCCATTCCAAACGTTGAGGCTTTATGCAGGGCCCCAGTAGCTTCATTACAAAAAAACATTTGTCATGAAATGCAACTGTTCTTTCACCAAAACTTCTTCTTGTACCATTTCTGGGGATTACCTTATTTTCAAATGATTCATTCTTCTCGTGCTTACTTTTTTCTAAATGTTGAAGTTTAGTTATGTTGAATTTATCCTTTCATTTTGAGTGCCGTTTTGCGAGTTTTGACAGTCTCTTTCAAATCATACCCCTCTTACAAATGATTCACACTGATAGGGATGAGTTCATTAAATTTAATTATGTTATCTGTCATATCCTCTCCCAGTATCTATGCTTGATCTCTTATTATTTGCAGGGCATTGCAGGCGCCCGTTTGTATCCTACTGACACAGAACACATTTGTCCCAATCAAAAACATTCTGTGATTGTTTATTTGATACAGAAGCTGTTTTATTGTTATCTACTTTAGACATTTTGATATTAGTACCGCCACCATCACACAATACAGTACACAACACAAATAGATTAATTGATAAGATACTTCATCTTTTAACTATTAAACAATAAGAGGTATAAAATATACTGAAAAAAGTATGAAAGGAGAAATCTGGAAATATTCGAACACAATGAATACAAAAAAAAGTCTCACTTACCTAAAATCAAGCGACAGGACAAGTTTCCCAATATCGTACAATGATCTATTTACTATCACGTATCAGTTTATATACAGAAAGCTATCCCATCATCTAATCAATGGCAATTAATTATGCTGACATTATCTCATGCCAGCACCTGTTCATCTGCATACTCTTTGTCTGATTTAGCTAACATGTTACCTCTGGCAGATATATATCGTTGCCGTGTAATTATACAAGGCATATAATTTGATTAACACAGATTAGTACATATGCTGATAGTGTTAGAATTTGAGTTAGAATTTAGGCATTTTGTATCCGTTGATAAAGTAAGAAATAGATTTAGATTTTTTTTCATATTACATGTATATCCATTGTTAATGTTTGAATTTCTTTAAGAGAATGTTTGCATTTTTGTTATTTATAAATCATAAATATCTTGTAAAAAAGCATCGGTCTTGAAATACCATAATATTATGAAAGAAATGCCCTCTGTTGTTTTATGCCCCACTTGGTCGGGGTGGCATACAGATTTGCACTTGTCAGTCTGTACGTACGTCGGTGCCAAAAACTTGTGTCGCGCAATCTTTCAGAACTATTTAACCTCAGTCGCGAAACTTTGCAAAACTGTTGACCAGCAAGTGAAGATGCGCACCTGGGTTTTCATTTATTTTTTTGGACCAATAAACACCGAGTTTTGGCCCTTGTCTTAATCAAAATAGAGGCTGAAAAACTTGTGTCGCGCGACCTTTAACACACGGTCGTGAAATTTTATAGGAATGTTGACCAGCAAGTGAAAATGCGCACCTTGTATTCATTTTTATTTTGGACAAAGAACCACAGAGTTATGGCCCTTGACTTAGTCAAAATAGGGGCTGAACAACTTTTGTCGCGCGATCGTCCATAACTATTTAACCCACTGTCGCCAAACTTTATAGCCAGCAATTAAGTGAAGATGCACACCTGAGTTGTTTTTTATTTTGTGCCAAGAACCACAGAGTTATGGCCCTTGACTTAGTCAAAATAAGGGCATAAAAACGAGAGCTCCTCTATAACTCCACTGGTGTACATATTACCATTTCACCGACAGTCAGCATTTCAGTTCTTCTATTAAAAAGTTGAACGTATTTATCAGTGTTTATGTTCATGATCAAAATGTTAGGGCATAGTGACATTCATCGTCGTCACCCACGTTTGATTGATTACGTTATCACTAAATCAAACGTGGGTTCCGACGATGAGTGACATTAGTGGTGGCCTCCGTGTCCTATGGACCTTTCTTTCGAGATTTCAGGCACATTGTACATTGGGGGACTTATGATCGTTTCCGGTAGACTTCAGTATTTATTATCCTCTTTTAATCCGAGTCATCAGACCGCTCTTGATAATATTGAATACAGATGTAAGCTTTTCAGAGACCTGACCAAATCAATAATTAGGATGTTGAGAATATTAAAATGATTGAATTCAGTCAGTATCCAGATGAAATTGACTATTTCAGCTCTTTCTGAAATTGTAGAAAACTATAACATTAAAATATTCATTATATTTTATCACTTAGGTTATTGTTGCACAGATCCTATGCACGCTGAAATAGTACCTCTGATTGTCATTGAGACCTACGTACATCAGCTTCAAGAGGAAGAAGACAGGGATGATATTTTTGATATACACAAGAAGTTGAAAGGAAAGTCGGATGTAAAGAGTCTGAAAAGAGTTACAGAAGAAGATGAGTCGGAGGAAAGGTTTATTGTGGATAAATCCATGTTGCTAAAAATGGCAGCGCTGGTTCCATTAGGAGTTTGCACCAGAAAAAGGTTGCACAGCAGTCGTCCCTATTGCGTAGGAATTCCCTATTGCGTAGGCATATTTTTTAAAAACGGTCACGTGATAAAATTGATAATAAATTATCATTATCGGCGAAAACAAATCTTACAGTTTTCATTTTGCCGATTTAAAACATAGCATGCGGTTTTCCATGAAACTGTGGTATTTGCATTATTCGAATCGGGAACCGGGATCCGGGTTCGTTTCGAATAGGGAACAGGCGTCTGTGTGTGTTCAATCCTCCTGAAATTATGTGGAAATTGTAAAGCTTTATACTAATAGATATTTAGGAGTTATAAATATGGAAAAAATACCTACGTTTTTCATTTGCCGATTTTATAACTTAGCAAACGATTTTCCATCAAACTGTGATATTTGCATTGCAAAATCGAAGTGAAATCTTTCAATTCCCGATTCGACTCGAATTGGAACCAGTTCCCGGTTCCCGATTCGACTGGAATAAGTAACTGGCTTCTGTGTGTGTTCAAAACTGCTGAAATTATGTGGAAATTGTAAAGTTTTATATTAATAGATATTTAGGAGTTTGAAATATGGAAAAAAATATCTACGTTTTTCATTTGCCGATTTTATAACATAGCAAGCGGTTTTCCATGAAACTGTGATATTTGCATTGCAAAATCGAAGTGGAATCTTTCAATTCCCGATTCGGCTCGAATTGGAACAAGTTCCAGGTCCCCGATTCGGCTGGAATAAGTAACTGGCTTCTGTGTGTGTTCAAGCCTGCTGAAATTATGTAGGAATTTTAAAGTTTTATATTAATCGATATTTAGGGGTTATTACTATGAAAAAAAATCATACTTTTTCATTTTTGTGATTTTATAACATGGCATGTCATTTTTACATGAATCTGTCATATTTACAAAGGGAATCGTTCATTTTGTTATAAGGTTCGAATCGATCGGGAACCGGGAACCGAGAACCAGGTTCCCGATTCGGCTAGAATAGAGAACTGGCTTCTGTGTTTGTTCAAGTCTTCTGTAATTATGTGGAAATTATTAAGTTTCATATTAATAGATATTTAGGAGTAATAACTATGAAACAAAATACTACTTTTTTCATTTTGCCGATTTTATAACATATTATGCGATTTTCCCTGAAAATGAAAATCGTTCAGTTTCCGATTCCATTAGAATCGGGAACCGGGATTCGGCTCGAATAGGAAAATGGCTTCTGTGTGTGTTCGGGTTTGATAAAATTATGTGGAAATCGTAAAGTTTCATATTAATATAAATCAGGAGTTACAACTATAAAACAAAATACCTTACTTTTTTTCATTTTGCCGATTTTATAACATAGCAAGCGGTTTTCTATAAAACTGTGATATTTGCATTGCAAAATCGAAGTGGAATCGTCCAATTCCCGATTTGATTCGATTCTAACCCGGTTCCCGGTTCACGATTCGGCTCTAATAGGGAACTGGCTTCTGTGTGTGTTTAAACCTGCTGGAATTATGTGAAAATCGTAACGTTTTATATTAGTAGATATTTAGGGTCATAACTCTGAAAAAAAAATCCTACTTTTGTTCATTTTGCCGATTTTATATCATTGCATGTCACTTTCCGTGAAACTGTCATATTTGCAAAGTGGTATCGTTCTGTTTCATATTAACAGATACTTAGAAGATATAAATATTGAGGAAAAAAAATACATTTTTCATTTTGCCGATTTTATAACATAGCATGCGGTTTTCCACGAAACTGTGATATTTGCACTGCAAAATCAAACTGTCATATTTGCAAAGTGAAATCGTTCAGTTCATTATTCGTTTCGAATCGAGAACCAGGAACCACAACCGGTTCCCGGTTCCCGATTCGGCTCGAATAGAGTACTGACTTCTGTGTGTGTTCAAGCCTGCTGGAATTATGTGAAAATAGTGAAGTTTTATATTAGTATTTATTTAGGGGACATAACTCTGAAAAAAATCCTACTTCTTTCATATTACCGATTTTATAACATCGCATGTTGATTTCGAAGAAACTGGGATATGTGCAATATGAAAATCAAGGTGATAGTATTCAATTTTTCATTGAGAGTTCGAATCGGTTACGAGGAACCGGGAACCAGGAACAGTTCCTAGTTCCCATGTCCTGGTTCCCAATTCAATTCGAATAAGGAACCGGGGACCGGGAACCAGGAACCAGCTGTATGCTCATCATATATTGTGTAATGCAGTATATATATGCTGTTTCTCCAGACCAAGTATAATTGGCAAATAATTTTCATTTACCCATAACTTATGTCATAAAATATTTGCTGGCAGCATGAAGTTCTGTTTAGTCATCAGATTACATTTATTTTGGGCAAAAGTACATAGCAATTCTTTTTGTATATTATACACAGTGCAGTGGCTATTAGATGAAAATAAAAGAGTAACTATAGGGTAAAACATGAATAATACTAAAATCCAATAAAATAAACAAAAATTATATGCTCGTAGTTTGGAGCCATTAGATTGAAAAACTTTACCCCTAAGTGACTTTTTAGTTCATTTTCATGTCGTCTGCAAACTCTGCATCCAGTGAGAGTTGTTTACCTGTGCTATTTTCAGAGCCATTTACTATAACTAGCTGGTGTATTGATAAGACAGACCTCCAATCTCTCCCTACCAGGTTAGAGAATGTTGCTTCTTTAAGGAGTATCGATGAAGTGGATAACCATATTCTACGGATGGTAATTATTCAAATTGTACAATGTGTGTTTGTGTGTGGAAATATATTTGTTGAGACTGGCAAGCATTTAGATTTGTCCAGATTAATCCATATACACGATAGTTTGATAAACGTTGATGTGAGCGGATCTTGCCGATGGTTTACGCACTCACAGAGCGCGACACATGTTGCTCTACTTTGAAACTGGCAAGAAAATGGCATCTACGGTAATGATGAACAGTGCTGGTGAGGCTTAAGAATTATCTATCGGATAAATGTATGTCCCTGAATACGTTGAGAATAAAAAAGGGTACTTGAAAACAAGAGTTTAAAACCAAGGAAGATAGTTACCTTGACCCACCCTTCCCCAAACAGATGATAGGTTTTTATTTCATCTTCAAATGTGCCTATCAGTTACTGATTTGGAGAGGACATTCTAAATATGCCAGACCCAACAGAGTGTGGCTATGAAATTGATAAAGACACAGGTCCTCATGCTATGAACCAGCTATTAACGACCAGAATTACTGTGTGAGTTGGTCTGCTTCTGCGATGGACAATGTAATGATGTTAGTTCGTCAAATGAACAGCCGTGTGCATAATTATGCATGTATGTGCATGATATTAAGCATGATAAAGACAACGTGTGATTTGAGATTTAATGATGTTAGTTCGTCAAATGAACAGCCGTGTATATAATTATGCATGTTTTTCATAATGAAGCTCTTGGATTAGAGATTTATTTCTAATTTATTGAGATTATATCACACATTTGTAAAAATGGATCAAATATGCTCAAATACGCTAAGTACATGCAGTGTGCATAAAAAGTACATATATATGAAAGTAGATCACGCCGTAGACATATGCCATGAATCATCCAGTCACATTAAACTGACATCGGACCAACCAGTCATAGCATAACTCTTATATTATCAGCGTCAAGCCATGGAGCTACTAATTACGTTTTTGGTGTGACCCGGTCAGGGATCTAGCCCACGACATCCAGCATTTGAGCCTAAGCCAATCCCGCTGCACCGTGGTTGACAGGAATTTCAGACGTGTAAGTCTGTACTAATGGTTAATTGATTAACTAGATACCATATACTAATAAATGACAGATTCATTCGTTGAATTAAGCGCGGGTCGCGGTTTAAATCAAGCCAGATCGAGCTCTAACTCCTAAGGAGAAGAGAATGGGCTCATCGACTCCGTTGCATTTATATTGGACCAATGTATGAAACACGTACATATATTCCGCCATGTTGTCTCTCTAAGAAATTAGGGGCTATTCAATCAATGCCAGTTTTAAAAGTTTTGGGCGTAAGTTCATCCCTTGAGCATGGATTAATACAGTTCTATGTATTCTATGTAAAAGTATTAAGTGGCCGTTCAAATATTGTAGAATAAATGTGACAAAGCTTCACTGCCGGAGCCTGGCCCCGGCTATGTTAATCCCGGACTCAGAAAGCTGCTATGGATGTTGGAAGAAGTATAGAAACTGAGGGTTTTGGCGCAGTTTTCTCGCCGAGGGTTGCAACGAGTCTGTAAATTTTCGGACGGCATGCCAAACAACAAATTCAAAACTCATTGCAAGCCCCTCATAGAAAACCCCGCAGAACCCCTCGTTTCTATACTACTTATAAATAATTGATAACCCTAATATTAGTTTGCTAGTAAAAGAACTAGAAAGACACCATAAAAGCTGGATAAAAACAGGGATGAGCTACTTGAACTAATATGCAAGATAGCAACATGTAAAAAGCTAAAATAGAGTATAATATTCATTTCGCTCCGAGGTTGCCTCAGCATTTCATTTTCCTTTTAGATTACCATGTCACATGACCGTTTATAATATAAACGTTTATTTATTGACCATGTCACATGACCGTTTATAATATAAACCTTTAATTATAGACCATTTCACATGACCGTTTATAATATAAAAGTTTATTTATAGACCATGACGCCAACCCAACACAAAAAGCGTTGTATCTGTTAACAGGATAAATGTCATTTTCACCAGGTAATCAGCACTTGCAAGCACATAACTGATAGATACTATAACTCGATCGCCTATATATACTATACCACCGACCGCAGGACTTTAAAAAGAGTTTTCAAATGTGCATGTATTCGAATTATCAGTTATTATTAGTTAGTAATTATAATTAGCATTGTGTTGCAATAAAATCTGATAAATTAACATTTGCTTTCATATTTGTAAAAGTACTTTCAAATATTAATTAAAACAAAAATGTGTCACAAGACGTTAAATTTTTTCAGCGCCATATTGGAAAAATACAAAGAGAGATAACCCCGCATCGATTATTTGTCAAGTAGGAGTAACTGTTATCCCCTTTAACCATTATTGAAAAGATTATAGCAGCACTGCATCGGATATAGTTAACCTGCGGTTTCCATGGAAACGCTGCGAGTGAGAATTTATTGGGAAAATTGCCAGGAGCATTACGCTATGTAAAATCGATATTTTAATAGCGCAACTATTTATTTTTTCTACTTTTGGGTGACTCTACTTTCAGCGAAGTTTCCAAATCACACGACCCAAAACGACATCAACACCGGGTCTAGTCTCGGCTGTTAAACAAAATCAGAAGGAACAGGACAATCATCCTCGTCAGTACTATACATATCACACTCCATCATAGAATATTTTATTTTTCTGCATTTACGTATTTTGCATTTCAAGTTGGAAAGCTTTCTATTGATATGATCCAAGTTTTTCTAGATAATAATTCATTTCTAATTGTAATCGCCCTATTTTGTTGATTTGGCTTTTTTTACTATCCAGAAAATCAGCATACATCACATCATATTCTACTTGACCCTGTTTACATGCTTGCAATACTCTTCTATATTTACCCTTCAACTCTTCAAGTGTTTTACATTTCTCTTCTGCAAATGTTTGTTCCATATATAAAGTAATATATTACATTTTCATATCTTTAACGCACTTTTATATCTTGAATGTCCTTAAACGGTACCCAACTAATAAAATCCTCATTGTAATAAATACTGATAAATGTGATCCTTTGGGAGCAACAAACACAATTAAGAGAATAAAGCAGCAGATTCGGTTTTATTGAGTCTGTTCATGAGAAGTAATGAAAGAAGCAATACCTCTCACGCCCCCTTAGCACCGGCTTAAGCGATATTCTACTTCAAAGTCACCTATATTGGACTCGCTGGTCCCAAAGGACCAGTAAAAATAAGACTACTGATTCGTAGCACGGGGAGACTTTTTACAGCCGCCGCACTGCACTAAACGAACGCTAGTGTGAATGTTAATAAATACTGATAAAGGTGATCCTTTGGGAACAACAAACACAATTAAGAGAAGTATGCAGCAGACTCGGTTTTATTGAGTCTGTTCATGAGAATTAATGAAAGAAGCAACACCACTCACGCCCCCTAGCACCGGCTTAAGCGGTATTCTACTTCAAAGCCACCATTAGTAACCCTTCCATTTAATCAATGCTTGTTTGTTTTTTGTAATCACGTCGTATAACCTTTTCAATTCTGAGTATTTTTTATCAGCGTTTAACATTTCCAATTCATAGAAGCTTCCATCACTGTTTTGGTTGTTCAAATCTTTTATTTTGTATCTCACAGGATTTGTATATTGAATTTCATCAATAACAATTGTTCGGTCCAAATTGGAGTATAACTTTTTTCAAACGTTATTTTATATTTGTTTATTCTAACCTTGTCTCCTATTTTGAACTTTGGCAAAGCTTTATTGATTTTCATCTTTTCGAACAAGTTGAAATACACTATTCCTTTATTTTTCTTATCACTAGCCTCAATCAGTGTCATTTTAATACTCCGGTGTTTTGTATTATTGTATTTATCAACCATCGCCAGTAGCACGTCTAAATATGTATTTGTATTGTTTGCTGTGAAATATGTCCACATCCTCTCTTTCAATGTTCTATTAAATCGTTCAATTACTACAGCTTTTCCGAAATTAAACGTGTGATACATTTTAATATTATTATCAACAAGGAACTGCTTGAATATTTTATTGTAAAATTCTACAACCTGGTCAACCCAGAGCAATTTACAATGTCTTCCTGTACTTATAATCTTTTGGAAAGCTTTAGTAAATTCTATACCTGTTTTATTTGGAATTGGAATTACCCAAGCAAATTTACTAAATACATCAATAACAGTGAGCAGGTATTTAGCACCTTAATTATATTTCGAAAACGATTGCATATCAACCAAATCAGCCGACCATATTTTATCTATTTCATTAATAATCACGCGGCGTTGAGTGAACATTCTTCGTATAGGTTTATGAAGTTCATCGGCTAGCTTGTCAGTCCATCTCAAAGCCTTTTCTTGTTTTTTGATGCTTCAAGTCCTAGTTTATATTTTGCACTAATCACGGGTTTGACTATCAAATTCTTAACTTTTTTTTCTCCAAATGATTTGGATTTGCTCTTTTTTAATCCGGCCAACATGTTTTTATCGCACGTTGATTTATTACTAGGACTTTCTTCATAACAGTAATCATGATCTTTACAAATAGCATCTAATTCATTTGATGGTTCTCCACTGTCAGTTGGATTACCAGGACCGCAATATTTATAACCAGGAATTGTTAGCGCCTTTTGGGGTAGCAAAGGAAGCAAAGTATGGATATCAATGTTTCCACCTTGTGTACTTTAAACAAATTGCGTTTTAGTAATACCTCAAGACGCACACGTTGCTTTTAACATTCTTCTACCATTTTTTGCTAAAATATACTGAGGATTAACATGTCCAGTCATCATCTTTTCTTTAACACAGTAACTCATATATAATATGATTAGACTAAACTCTGTTTACAAAATATGATTGTATTATATTTTCATTTTTCATAGGTTTGTAAGGCTTTAATATTTTATAAAGAATATCGTACACACTGTTTCCTTCTTACAACTTTTTAACAAAGTAATGACAGAAGGGTTACGTGAAAACTTCCTTTGGTGACTCAAGCCAAACGGATCAAAATAATACTCATAACAGTAACAAGTCCAGTGTGTGCCGGGTCCAGTATAATCATCAAGATTATTAATACCGCATTCTTCTTTATTTTGTTTTGTCGGTAATTTTTTTTGCTAAACACTCCCCTGAATTTCTGTATACCTAACTGTCTAACCCACTTTATTATGTCTAAGTTAGAAATAGGCTAGTTTTTGAAAAAAAAAAATACGAATGGGATACTTCTATATGGTCTAATTTGTGAGTCCACTTGTAAACCATTGCCTTGCAAAGCTTTAGCGGGCAGTCCTTTGCCCGATAAACTATTTCCACGATCAACTCTCAAGCCTTTCCCCTTTCTGGCTATTTGTAAACCTTTCCCCGTCAAACCACTAATAAGAGACCCAATTAAAGGAATTCCTAGTGATGTAAGCAGTGCAAGAAATCCCCCGTCTTTTTGTTGATGCCTTGTTAGTTTAATAGGACAACAACCTTCAGATTGTATTATCTTTTTTATTTGTGGTAGTGTTAACGCATTAGAGTCAAGTAGTACTTGTTTTTTATCACTAGGCACAGTTGCCATTCCTTTTCCAAATAGATTGTCGATTCCAGTACTCTCCATTCCACTCAGAGCTCCTGTTGCTAGTGGTGCTAATACTTTTGGAGCGAGTCTAGCAACTGTTGGTAATATTGTTTTAGTCAACAAACCGGCAAATGCTCCAAAAGCCTCCATTCTTGGACTGAGATCTAATCTGCGATTTTGATATATTCACATCCAATCCATATCAGTTGGATTTAACTTTATTAATATTGTTAATCAGAGTAGCTGTCAACAACACAGGAAAATCCCCAGTTAGTTGATTTTTCTTTAGCCTGAGCGTTACTTCACTTTTGTTTTCATACACTTTTGCTAGACTTCTTTTCTGGCCATCTGTCAAATCTATCGAATACTTTACGTAAATCATAAATATTATAAGTTAGATTAAACTATTACCAATTCATTTCCGACAGTATCAACAACTACATCTTCTTCATAGAGAACCAGAGCATAAACTTTATCAGGAGCCCCCGGATGTATATTTAGCTTATATACTTTTGTAATTTAGAAAATAAAAATTTCACTTCAAAATGTATGTCAAGTTTAATGTCCAAAGGCAATACTGTTATTAAATCTCAAAATGGTATAATAAACGAAACAATGACATTTTATAAAAACCTGTATTCGCATCACTCGACCGAAACAGTAGATCTAAACGACCTCTTTTCAAAATGTAAAATCCCGAAGTTGGACGATGACACTAAACAAACACTTGAATCAAATATTACATATGAGGAGATGCTTCAAAGTTTGAAACAAATGCCCAATGACAAGAGCCCAGGAAATTCTGGTTTTACAGTAGAATTCTATAAATTCTTCTGGTCAGATATTGGACACTTTGTTCTACGGTCAATTAATTATGGCTTTACCAAGGGGCAGTTGTCTATTTCTCAAACACAGGGCGTAATCACATGCATCCCAAAAGGAGACAAAGATAAATTATATTTAAAGAATTGGGGTCCGATATCTCTTTTAAATGTGGCTTATAAGTTAGCATCTGCATGTATAGCTAGAAGATTAAAGCTTGTTTTACAATCTTTAATTCATAAAGATCAAACTGGTTTCTTAGCTGGGCGGTATATGGGTGAAAATACTAGATTAGTATATGATATTATGTTTTATGCTGAAAAATGCAATTTACCTGGGCTACTCATTCTAATTGACTTTGGAAAAGTTTTTGACTCGCTCGCGTGGGATTTTATTTTCCAAGCGCTTGACTTCTATAATTTTGGCCCTGTTTTTAAAAGATGGATATAGGTATTTTACACCAATATAGAATCTTGTGTAATAGTAAATGTACACCTCTCAGACTGGTTCACTTTACATCGAGGTTGTCGTCAGGGCGACCCATTGTCTCCCTATATATTCATTCTGTTTGCAGAAATATTGGCTGTCTTGATAAGGAATAATATAGATATTACCGGCTTCAAAATAGGTTCCAAAGAACACCAAATTTCACAATATGCAGATGACACTACATTAGTACTGGATGGTACTGAAAAATCTCTAAGACACACTCTTAAAACTTTACAATTCTATGCGAGAGTCTCCGGCCTTAATATAAATTTGGACAAAACTAAAGTCATTTGGATAGGTTGCAGAAAACGATGTAACGTTAAAATATTTAGAGAATATGAACTGTGCTGGGAACATGATTTCTTCACTCTATTAGGTATTAAATTTTCTGTGGACCTAGATCAAATATGTACTATAAATTATAAAAATAATATTAAAGAGATAAATAATCTTTTGATTAGCTGGTCATAGAGGATTCTCTCACCAATTGGTAAAATTACAGTTATAAAGACCCTAGCAATTCCAAAAATAACTCATCTGATTTCAGCCTTACCCAATCCCCACCAACAGGTAATAAATGAATTAAAAACATTAATCTTTAAGTTCTTGTGGAGTGGTAAAAAAGACAAAGTTAAACGTCAGGTTATATATCAAGACAAAAATCGAGGCGGTTTAAGAATGATTGATATTGAATGCTTTTTTAAATCTTTGAAAATAACCTGGATAAGACGGCTTCTAAAAAGTGAAAATAATTGCTTGTCAAAGAAATGTACCAATGGATAAAACAGTTCACTTGCTTTGGCATAAATTATATAGATAAACATTTAAAAACATTGGATAATCCTTTCTGGAAAGATGTCTTTGAAAATTATAAATATTATCTACGTAACATTTCACCAACTTTATGGTATCAGTTTCATGGGTTAGGGTTAGGGTTAGACTATCACAACCTGACTTCTATGGTGATGTGATTTATAAACTTCGTAAGATTCTAGGTCATGATCACTTTCATACTATCTTTGTTAAACTTGTTAAAAAGTTTATCAAAAGAGGTTATGACCCTATCATTTTGCAACGTACTGCATGCTTGGTGGTGGACCCTTTTACAGTTCGCCACTATGCTTTCCTCTTTAATTGTACGATGACCGGACAGGCTGTGGACCCTTTGATGACGCCTACCTAAATCCCATTGGGACGGTGGCGTTTGATGTTTGTCCATGATCTTTCTTGTCGTGCCCTTAATGGTTTATTCTCTTACTGCTCTAGCTTCTGCAAAGTCATTGAGTACCTTCATTGTGGCTTTCTAGGCTATTGTTTTTTTGTATTATATTTACACGAGCATATTTGTGTTTTACTTATATTGCCTATTGATGCTGCCTTGTTGGTTAGAGATTAGATCATGGCGGGGATTTCTTTATTTACACTGTCCTGTTTTAATGGGATGACAGTAGGGTAAGTGTGAGGTTTGGTGCACCCTAGAACCGGTTTTAAACCCCCAGTGGCCTACTTTGCCACTGACCGTTCCAAGGCGGTAGCCCTATTGTCAACCCTTTTTGTGTTTGTGATGTCGTTTGCATTTATTATTGCTTTTGCCTTCTTGTTTGTCTGTTTGCGTGTTTGTTTCTGTGTTTTGTGGTTGACTGTCCGTCCTCCTTGAATGCTACTTTCCCTGTCCGATCTTTTTATATTTCTTTTTGTTCCTTTATGGTACAATGAAGATATAAAGGTCGGAGGCTCAACAATTTTATTCAACCACTGGTTCTCAAAAGGAGTTATTTCAATCAATGACCTGATTGATGATTACGGCAATTTATTACCTTTTCAGGTCTTTAAAGAAACGTATGGAATAAAATCCATTTTTTTAGAATATGAAGGTGTTATAGCATCAGTTAAAAGGTTACAACACTCACACAAATTCCCACAGTCCATAAGCAAGGGTAAAAACCCTATAATCCCATTTTATGTATCGACTATTTTAAAAGACATTAAAGGAAGCAGATCAGTCTATGATGCAATGATAATAATAAATATAATCCCATCGGCGGTAACAAAGTGGAACGAGGAACATAATAGTAGACACCTGAATTGGTACAAAATATTTGCTTTAACATTTAAAATAAATCAAGATGTAAGACACCAATGGTTTCAATACAGGATCAACCGTAGGATTCTGGGTACCAATTATTTACTTTAAAAAATGAACATTGCTGATTTAGATATGTGTACTTTTTGTAATAAAACAGTGGAAACAATTAAACATCTCTTTTATGACTGCGAAGTTTCAAAATTGTTTTGGTCAAACTTGTCTACTTTCATTAATAGCAAATGTACTGAGACTGTAACCAACTTGTCAGACTCCGATATTATATTAGGGAATGACAAATTAGATATTATACTGAACAAGATTTTAGTATTAGGAAAATATCATATATTCTTTCATATATTCTTTCAAAAACAAAATAATTCTGCACCATCATGTACAAATTTTATTTATTATTTAAAAACAGTTTATAAAACTGATAAATATATTGCTTATAAAAACTCAAAAGATACATATTTTCATAAAATATGAGGCCGATATGAGAACATTTTTGCTGAACCATAATAGTCCATGGGCCAGAACGATATCCGGTACCATTTTGGTGGGCAAATTCTTACTATTGTCAATTTGGGGGCAATTTTATGGAGGTAAGGAAAATGCATTATAGCAATTTCAAAGTTACAGCTTTACATGATTTTAATGCGTTTTTAAACATAACCCCCTTGAAAAAAATGAAAATCAGAGAATGTCATAAAATGTCACTCAATTTTTTTTTTTTAAATATTTTATGTATTTTCACTATTAATAATTATGTAAAACAGTTAACAGCCCCGAAATATGACAAGTCCAATCAGTTTAAATGACCTTGTTTTCTTCTTTTTAGCCAAAAATCTCAATTTTACATGTAAATTTACCCCACCCACTTTTAGAGATTTTATACTTAACTTACAGATTTCCTGTTTGTTACATAAGCAATACACGTATGTGTTATTTTGAGACAATAAAGCATAAACTAAAAGAAAATAACAAGAATTCAAGTGTTTGTAATACATTTTTTAAGTTAGCGATGGATAAAATAACCCATTGAATTCTAAAATGAATGCAATAGTAAGTGATATTTTGGCGTTTATAAGCACATTTCTTTGATATATATCACACTTGAAGTATTTTTTCGTATCTCAGTGACGAAATGTTATAACAACAGATAAAAGTATGTTCAGTTTATTAAATACTGTTCTGTTTTAGGGTAAATTAATGACTTTTCTTTGCTAAATTTGCATATCAAATTGCCCCACCCACTCAGGATTAAGATCAAAAACTATTCAAATGGACGAAGATGAAAATTGGTACCAGTTTTAGTGTCAAATTGAAACTATTAACATTTTCTGAGTAAATGTTCAGGTAAAAAATGGAAATGAAAAATGCATGACAATAAATTCTAAATTTCATTACTTAGTGGTATTATAGCTTTACTTGATTTCTAATGAGTTTTATACAGTGTACATGTATAGGGGTAAAATACCGATTTTCCTCAAAAATTATATCTTCATTTATTAGCAACGGTGGATATATGACTAGAGTTTAAGTGTAAAATGTCAGATTTCTTACAATTTCTTTATAAATAGTATTGTGGAAATTAAAAACCTTTGAAAATATAAGGAATATTTTAATAAGTATTTGAAAAGTTACTTCCCTTGTTAACAAATTCACCATTTATTATGCAGAGTAAAACTGTAAACAATTGCAGAAAATAACATGAAATAAAAAAAAGACAGCAAGCAAATAAGGTAAAGATGTTTCTTATTAAATGTCATAACTTTATCTTTTGTTTTTAACCCAAAGTGACCTTATCTGTTGTAAAGGTAAGTGAACATTAGCTAATGTCAATGAATTTGCAATGTTAGTAATGTAGTGTTGCAGAAAATGAAATCTAAAATAGTAGCTCTACCATATTAACAAAATTTAATCTCAGTCTAGTATAAACTGTGTTGTACTGGTATCTATCTGGCAAAGAAATTAGTCAGTGGAATAATATAGGGTAAGTCCTGCTCGATTTTTTCATCCGAGGGAGATAACACCTGAGGACATTGTGAAAATGGTTATCTCTTGTGATTTCCTTTTAATGATTTTTTTAACATATTATGCTTATGAAATAGGATTAATCATTCATTGCGTTTCTTTTAAAATAAAAATGTTCTTTATGATTTGATTTTATTTTTATTAGACTTTACAATAAAACGTACATAACAGAACATGTACTTCTCTGTGCAGACTACGCGAATATTCCAACCAAGGAAAAGATGATATGAACTTTGATCATGAGGTAGATTTTGATGACGAATACATTGAAGAGGAAGACGAAATATTTGAGTAAATGGGTTGGATAAAGTTTTTTTGAAGGATGTTCATGTGTCAATTTGAGCATTATATGACAATATTAAATATAAAACCAAGTGTGTATACAAACGTTTATTTATACAGTTATACACAACATGTATTGATGTGTTAATGATCTGCCATACTGATCAATGAACTTGTATGGAACGCCATGACTGTCTTATGATGTTGCCGATTAATATATGCAGTGCATTTCCCTTTATGTGTGGTAGATCTTTCATGATATGTAGTTTATTTTTAATTATATGTTTTAAATAAATCTTTATATGTGGTAGAAAAGTATATATATGCAGTAGATTAATCAGTATATGCGATAGATAAGTAATTGTATGTAGTAGATAAACCATTATATGCTGTCCAGTTATTACTATATTCAGTAGTTTATCTAATATATATGAGGTCCTTTGAACATTCTATGAAGTAGGTTTGTATGTATATGCAGTGCTTCTGTTGACTTTATATATGGTATATATTTTAATATACGTGGTGGATACGTCTTTATATTCGGTGGTTTCAACTGCATTATATTCGGTACAAACGGCTTTATACGTGGTGCATTTCTTATGATATGAAGTTCTTTTTCTGTGATATGCTATGGTTTTTTTTCATTATGATGATTATGATGAGATCAATAAATTTTCATATGTTACGATTTTATAGATTGCTTCACTGCGTTTCACTCAAACAAGCAACAGTCACAGGCCGATTTTTGAAACGGTAAATACGTAATAATACGTAAAGCGCATTTCAATCACGATGATGATCAAACGTCTGATCTACGTTCTATAAAAAGATCTAGAAAAACAAAAATAATGTGATAACAAAACCCTCCGAACCCCACCACCTTCCCAACCCATTCCATTGTTTGTGCTCTTTTAGATTTTTTAAAATGTTGTAGGATAGAAGTAATAACTGGGAGAGTACACGTAAAAGCAAGTACGCACTTATAATTTATTTCACTCACCTGGGTGGGGATGGGGTTGTGGCAGCAACGGGAGTACCCAGGGAAATAGAGAAATGTTTAATTTCTAACCTAAGAGCAACATTTTACAGGGTAGTCCTCAATGTTGGTACTGTACCGGTTCTGTCTTAAGTCAGTACCCCGGTGTAAATATCGTTGGTCTAATTGGGCTCTGCACGCAATATCCGTTCCTAACCGTTACGGGTAAACAGTAACAGGAAAGGAAGTGCAAACCAGCAACAACAATTTTTAAATTATAATCAACACATTTATTTAAATTGTACAATGAACAATATTCACTTGCAGAATACACATAAATTATATCAAATACTTCTAAAATCCGCTATTAGAATAAAGTCCAAAATTATTGGCACATGCCCCTTTAATCTAAATTGTACAGTGTCCCTTAAATCCAATTTTATGTTAAATCATATCAACATCATCATTATAAGCACTCATTCATAGGAAACATCATCCATTAAGGGTGGGGCGGGGGTGAGGTGATGGGTGTGTCCGGTTTTCGATTTTTTTTTGGTGAGTGGGATATTTTCGAAATTTTCCAGGGAACTGGGGTGTTGTAAAAAAATATTTTCTATAGGAGGTGATTTTTAGGTAAACGAGGTAATGAGGTCGGCTGGTAGGGATTTTTAAGGTGTGTTGGGTGGCGGTAAAGGAAAAAGGTCCAGGGAGGTATTTCCGAAATTTCAGAGATTTGTTTTATATAAAAATATTCATGGGGGTATTTGTAGATTTTCTAGTGGTTCGAGGTTTGAATAAACGCTCTTTTCAGGGTAGGTTTGTTTGAGGATATGTTTGAAGAAAAAAGTTTAAATGGTATTTTGTTGACCTTCTATATGGGGGGTCTAAATCCAGAGGGTGGCAGTGGGGTGGTGGTAGTGCGAATAGTTTGGCTAGAACAGCTCATTCCTTTCAAACAGGAGTTAATTTCTGTCAAATCCTCGGTGAGTTAGTGCCACCGCCGCCGCCCCATCCCCTCCTCGCAATCCCTCATTTTAAAAGTAAAAATTCAAATAGGGTAATACAGTTATATTCTATTTTCTTTTTATAATCAATTAAAAATAAATCAAACTTAGTATTTGCTATGTCAGTTGCAAAATCATAGCTTCAATCTCAAATAAATACGCATACACATCTCCATACACATTCTATTAATACATGTAATAGACGCAGATAAATTGTATGACGTGTCTCACCCGATAATGTTTGACCAGTGAATGCCTTCTAGTTTGATCACGTTTTGTGAGTGCTGACAGTCGTCAATTTAAGGCTGTGTAGCAATATAAATCCTAACATCTTAGAAAACGATACATAGATAGATTTATTTCGGCAAAAATAAAGATGTACATACATGGTTAAACAAGAAATCCACGGATTCAGATGTCTCGCCTAACGAAGGTTTGTAAACATTTTAATAACTAAAAACAATGGAGCTTACAGTTTGCTGAGGCACTATGAGAAAATGATGTAAATGTAACAATTAAAGTTACCGGGTATCTGCCATTTGCTTGGATAGTGAAGGTCACAGCCACATTTGCTTTTTGACACGTTGTGATGTATTACCCAAGAAACAACTATAAGCGAAGTTTGAAAGGTTTAATGCATAAAGTTTGAGAGAAAGTGACCTATACGCAAATGTTGAAGGTAAACATTATTAAGTTACCTGTCAATTGCTTGGAGGGTCGAGGTCACATGCACATTTCTTTGTCAAGTTGCAATGTACAACTTGAAAGGTCTTAGTGCATACAGTTTGTGAAAAGTGAGCTAAACGCAAAAGTTGAAGGTAAACATTATAAGGTTATCTGCCCTTTGCTTGGAGGGTCAAGGTCGCAACTACATTTGCTTTGTCACGTTGCGATGTATTACCCAAGATACAACTAAAAACAAAGTTTGAAAGGTGTAGTGCATACAGTTTGTAAGAAAGTGACCTTAACGCAAAATAATATTGAAGGTAAAAATTATAAGGTTATCTGCCCCTTTATTGGAGGGTCAAGGTAACATCCACATTTGCTTTGTCACTTTGCAATGTACCACTCAATATACAGCTATAAGCTACGTTTGAAAGGTCTAGTGCATACAGTTCGTGAAAAAGTGACCTCAACGCAAAAGTTGATGGTAAAACTTATTAAGTTATCTGCCCCTTGCTTGGAGGGTCAAGGTCACATCCACATTTGCTTTGTCACGTTGCAATATATCACCCAAGATACAACTATAAGCAAAGTTTGAAAGGTCTAGTGCATACAGTTTGTGAAAAAGTGACCTAAATGCAAAAGTTGAACGTAAAAACATACAAAACATGGTTATTCATTTTACATTTCACAGAAAAAAATATGCGGAAGTATTTTATGTTACTAGCTGTAAAGATAATCAAATGGCAAAACAGGTTTCAAAATATACGTTCGAATTTAAAGAAGTACAAAACACTCCATTCTATTGTAAAAGTTACATAAAAGAATTTTTTTGTAATAGTAATAACTGACAAAGTATTCAGAATAAAGTTAATTGGTTAAAATAATGAAATTGGAAATATTTTATAATGTATAGAAACATCTGTCATTTACATCAAAAGGAAATGTTTTTGTGAAGAAAACAACTTAAATTTACCCCACCGACTTTATATTGTAATTCTAGTATAATTTGATGTTTAATTGTGCTTAAAGTTGTTAAAAAATAAAAATAAGAATCAATTGCATCTGTAATTTAATTTGTTTAACAGAAGAATATAAATCAAATGAATCAGTGATACACATTTACACTTACTTGAGCTTCCCCATTATAAACTGGGTGGGTGGGGTAATTCCACAGCTAGGTCAAATTAATTTTTTGAACAGCCAATATGTTTATATAGAATAAATACATATTATATTGTTAATCATGTTCTACTTAGAATAAATATATAAATCAAATAAACCACTTATATACATGTATACAATGGAATGATCCTATATAAATATTATTGTGTAAATATGGAAATTGGTAGTGTCATGCCATCATCAATATATCCATGTTACCAAAAGCAAATATCCCAAAATGGTTTTATTAAAGTATTCCTTTTCTTTTAACAGGTTCTTAATTTCCACAATACTATTTATAAAGAAATTGTAATAAATCTGACATTTTACACTTAAACTCTAATCATATATCCACAATTGCTTATAAATGAAGACATAATTTTTGAGGAAAGTTGGAATTTTACCCCTATACATGTACACTGTATAAAACACATTTGAAATCAAGTAAAGCTGTAATACCACTAAGTAATGAAATTTAGGATTTATTGTCATGCATTTTTAATTTCCATTTACCTGAACATTTACTCAGAACATGATAATAGTTTCCATTTGACACTAAAACTGGTATCAATGTTTACCTTAGTCCGTTTGAATAATTTTTGATTTAATCCTAAGTGGGTGGGGCAATTTGATATGCAAATTTAACAAAGAAAAGTAATTAATTGACCATAAAACAGAACAGTATTTAATAAACTGAACATACTTTTATCTGTTGTTAGAACATTTCATCACTGAGATACGAAAAAATACTACAAGTGTGATATATATGTCAAAGTAATATCTTATAAATGCCAAAATATCACTTAATATTGCACTCATTTTAGAATTCAATGGGTTCTTTTATCCATCGCTTACTTAAAATATGTATTACAAACACTTGAATTTTTGTTATTTTCTTTTAGTATATATTGTATTGTCTCAAAATAACACATATGTGTATTGCTTATGTAAAAAACAGAAAATCTGTAAGTTAAGTATAAAGTCTCTAAAAGTGGGTGGGGTAAATTTACATGTAGAATTGAGATTTTTGGCTAAAAAGAAGAAAACAAGGTCATTTAAACTGATTGTACTTGTCATATTTCGGGGCTGTTAACTGTTTTACATAATTTTTAATAGTGAAAATACAGAAATTATTCAATATAACTTTTTGAGTGACATTTTATGACATTCTCTGATTTTCATTTTTTTCAAGGGGGTTATGTTTAAAAACGCATTAAAAATCATGTTAAGCTGTAACTTTGAAATTGCTATAATGCATTTTCCTTACCTCCATAAAATTGCCCCCAAATTGACAATAGTAAGAATTTGCCCACCAAAATGGTACCGGATTGTCAATTTTGGGGTTCTGGCCAAAGGTCTATAATATTGTGAATCTAGACACTTGCTGCAATATATAGCATTTACCTTTTGCCCTTCCTTTTTCTACATTATCTTTTTTCCAGTATGTGTTTCCATTATATACATATTTCTTTTTTCTTGAGTATAATTACCATGCCATTTTTTCTACCAAAAACCTTCTTCTACTGCTTTTAATAATATATTTACTTTATTATGTTGTTTAAATGATAACTAGATACCTGGCATTACCCCTTAATAATCTACATCATATTTCTTGTATAAGTAAAAACAAGTACACATTTCATGTCAATATGCATTGAATCATACATCATAACTCATATACTTAGAGAAAAAACTTTCCATCCATTACTTGGTCATGGGTGGAGTACAAGTTAATAATTTAAAGAGCTTTATATAAGCTGAGTATGCGAAGCTAAAAGCTTATAGTTTAAAGAGTTTTAGATACTACAGAGGAGATTCAGTCTTCCTGCAAACACTCTCATTTTAAAAAAATATCATGTCACATACTCTTAACGTTTAGAAAAAAACATGACATATTCTATTTTTTTGAAATTACAGGCTATAACTCTCTGTAACAAAAAAGACAAGATCATACGAGTTACCGCCATTAAAGCAGCTCTGTGAACTATGTTTTTAATATTAATATGATTACAACGCTGTCGCAACCAACTAAAATCATTGAAAACCCATGACCTGACGAATTGGTAGAAAGAGAAAATTCCCCCAGTTAACAACTCTCTTATGCAAATTTAACACTTCTGTTACTGTTTTGTAATGTTTATAAATAAATGCATACAATATTGTAAGGTGCATCAGGGGATGGCCCTCCCCGACCCCATGACGGGGAAAGTAAATGGATCACCAAATTGGTGGTTGAAAATTAAAAAAAAAAAATGGCTTATATCTCAAACTTAGTTGTTTTGGATCAATACTGATCTCATTTCCCTTGTACTTAAATCGAAATATATCATTCCGAAAAGAGTTTTAAAATTACTCACGTTTAGTAAAGTTCCAGTGTTTTTATCATTTTGCTTCAAAGAATAATTGCTAACATCTCTAAATATTATTATAATATTATCCCGGCTGTATTCAGTTTCTGGATAATATACACCGTTTCCAACTTCCAGTCTAGCTGATTGTAAATAGCAATTAGTATTAGCAGCATTTACCTTAAACGTATCCAAAAGATGAGGACTTTGTGCCTGAGAAGATCTCTTGTCTGACATTTGCAGATAAACAAAAACATGGTTTGGACTTTTGTCCATCTTGTTGATGTCATATGATTAGACATAACATAAGTCAAACCATCTGAGTTTTAGGTATCCACGAAACAAATTTATTAATAACTGCTCGGCCATCATCACCAGCGGATTTGAAAATTAGCACATTATCAGCCGCCAGTTGCAAGTTAATCTGAATTTGACTTGGAGGCAACATGTTTGTTTGCAATCCTTCAAAGAAGGAATATTTGCTTAATGTAATTACAGAATCAACTTTTTGATTAGTTATGATTAAAGCATGGCGAACTGCAAATCCTAAATTATAACCAGCTTGATCATCTCGAGATTCTGCCAAAGCCGTGGTATCTAACTAAAAGTATTCATTTGTTCCGGTTGTTTTTGCATAAGCACCACACATTTCAAGTATACTTTTAACGTTAACAAATCTATGAAGACTATTTCCATCGTAAACTGTTTTTTCATTTTGTTTTACTTTCATTTGATCAATTAATGAAGCTGCAGCGTTAATTAGAGCAATTTCATCGGCGGCTGCAATAGCGGCTCCATCAGCAAACTTATTTACTCGAAAAATTACTTCAAAATAAGCGTTATACCAATCAAAATAAGAACTTCTATCATTTAACGTAAATTGATAGCCACTTTTCATTTGTCTGGTATTATTTCCAGGTCTAGTTATGGGGGTATCTAACTGAACAGGTACATGTTCATATCTAGTATTATATTTATCACTTCGAAATATCTATGTATACTAGTAATTAGATTAAATTAATCAATTAATTCTTGCATGAATTCCTCTTCCGGATAGTAATCTGTTAATTTTTGCATTAAATTTTACATCTCCTTCAATTATATCAGCCACAACTTTAGCTACATCTTTTGTGGCAGCTTTTGTAAGTTCTTTTAAAATTATCTCACCTTTTGGTTTAGGTTTAATAACCGAAACTAATTTATCAGCAGCCATTTTTCCTACTTCCTCCCAAGTTTTTTAGAACCACTCTCCATGATTTGTTTTCCAGCAGTTTCTAATGCTTTCTTGCCTGCTGTTTTTACAAACTCACTAAATATTTTTGATCCAACTTTTGAAAAAATGTCAAATATGCCAGCCTCAGTTAATCGATATACTTGAGTATATGTTCCCTTACTAGTGTCATTAGCCTTTATTAATCGTGTCATATAACATATATTAGATCAAACATAAGTTACTCAACTTGTGTTACATTAATTCTTTCAAAACAAATCGAAATGACGTATGAACTCCATTAAGATTAATGATTTTACCAGAGAAATCGGTTATGTAAATAATAATACCGTTGATGATTGTTTTGTTTACTTCACAGAACCCAACTCTTATCGGTTCATCTCTGAAAGGGTATGGACTCGTAAGGTCGGCTGTACTTATTTCATAAATAACATCCCCATATCATTCATCAACAATAGAATTACTTATCAAATCACAATGAATATATAAAGTATCAATAGAATTTGTTATGTTTGGTACTACTATCCCAAATTTGGTTTCTCTAATAACCGCATCTTTGTCAAACCCAATTAAGGTGTGAAAGTTTGATTCTCTCAAATCAAGTATGAAATTATTATGAATGGTAACTAAGCATTTGAAATTTGAATCAAATTCAATTTGTTTTGGAACAGGCGAGCCATCAGCTAAATCACCATTTACAGTCAATGTTTCTTTTATATAATTGTCGATATCGGCATAACTGTAATTCCCATTTGTAAAAATAATACTTTTCCAATATTTTCCATTGTGATACCTTATCACTTTTTTACTAAAATCTTCGCTATTATTATACCATGAGTAAGTCATATAATTAATGTTATCGAGTCCAATACCATACTGTTTGTTCTTGTCAAATAGTAATGGTCTGTCAAATACTGTTGTAAAATACTCGGTGTATTTCAGCTATTAATTAATGCGGCTCTTTCTGATGATAATACATGTTTTGTTCATTATAAATATATAAGTAGTTACAATTAATCACCTATATAAAACTATTCGTTTTGCCATTTTCTATTTTTGTTGAGCGTGTGACTTGTCAGTACTTGAACTTATGCCAAACAAACTAAACATTTCTGTCTCAAGGTCTGTATTTGCACCTGCATATGTAAGGTCTGATCAACTACATGACGCCCGGGTTTTACAATTGTTACGCCACTACCATCAGGATTTTCTGTAACATATTCTCCAATGTTTAGAAATGGATTGGTTACAAAAAAAAAGGTATCTTGTATAATGCTTCTTCCATCTCTTGTACATTCAAGCAGTAGAATCCGGCTTAAATTTTCTACTTTTATTTCAACTCATCAATTATACCAAGAAGTGCCGCGTGACGACTATCAGACTCCTGATTATGATTTTTAAGGGAAGCTATTTCAGTATCAAAAGCTTTGCTACTTTCATCCTGGGCAGCTTTCAATTGCTTAGAAATATTATCAATAGCAGTTACTAGTTTATTTTTGTCAACCATTTTGTTCAAGGCAGTCTCCAGCGACTTACCCTTTTACATTTCGCCACTATGCTTTCCTCTTTAATTGTACGATGACCGGACAGGCTGTGGACCCTATGATGACGCCAACCTAAAGCCCATTAGGACGGTGTCGTTTGATGTTTGTCTATGATCTTTCCTGTCGTGCCCTTAATGGTTTATTCTCTTGTTGCTCTGGCTCCTGCAAAGTCATTGAGTACCTTCATTGTGACTTTCTAGGCTATTGTTTTTGTTGTATTACATTTACACGAGCATATTTGTGTTTCATTATATTGCCTATTGATGCTGCCTTGTTGGTTAGAGATAAGATCATGGCGGGGATTTCTTTATTTGCACTGTTCTGTTTTAATGGGATGAAGTAGGGTCAGTGTGAGGTTTGGTGCACCCTAGAACCGGTTTAAACCCCCTGTGGCCTTTGTTGCCACTGACCGTTCCAAGGCGGTAGCCCTATTGTCAACCCTTTTGTGTTTGTGATGTCGTTTGCATTTTTTATTACTTTGGCCTTCTCGTTTGCCTGTTTGCGTGTTTGTTTTTGTGGTTTGTGGTTGACCGTCGTCCTTGAATGCTGCTTTTCCTGTCCGATATTTTTATATTTCTTACCATCAACCATTTACTTTTTGATGTCTTCAAACATTCTGTTGATGTTGCCAACGTTGATGTTTATCTGTTCATTTGATATTTTAATCTGAGTTATTGCGGTAGTAAAAGCAGTTCTCATTTCTGTTGTAGCATCAGCAATAGCAGCTTCAAGTTCATTGTTATCAACCATTTGTTTATTTATTTCTTTAATTCGCTAATTAATACTGTCAACACCATCTTGTATTTTTTTACCTAACTTTTTGTAGTTTTCGCTTACTTCAAATCCATCTTCTTTCTTTTCTAACTCTTTTAAAGCATCACCTAGAAGTTTTATTTCATCTTTCAAACCGTTTTGAATTTCAATCATTTTCTCACGGTTTGCCAAAATGAACAAAACTAAAATAGCAGAGAAAAAGGTTTTATTAAAATCATATTATAGGAGTTTCAAACAACTTCTTTCATATGAGCAAACATCTCATAATCTCATCATGCTTTTCTAAAATACTCCATCTGCAGCAAAATTATAGTTTCACCGAAACCCTGGAATGGTATATTGAGAGGTATAAGTTAAATGCTTACTAAAAGTAGGGATGAGCGTCCGTCCAAGTTAAATGGTTGCCAAGCATCCGTCGAAGTTAAATGGTTACTAGTTCTTTTTCAACCTGTTTCCATATAGTATCGTACTTGTCTCTAGTAGCTTTTGTCTTAATTGGCTTTGTTTATTTTTCATTTCTAATAGCTTGAATATCTTCTGAAAAAATGTAATTAAATTAATTACTCTTTTCCCACCTCCTATCTTATCTACTTTTTTTACAGGTAAAGCAAATCTTCACATCTTTGCTTTTTTATTGGCGATAAATTGTACCCTCCCAAAACATTTCTTAATGATATTTTCTATGATAAACGCTCTTCTTGCGAACTCCCCGATGATCTGCAACAAGATCATATCCACATTCGAAACAAATACGTTCTCCGTTAAAAACTCTGCATGTGCTATTACAGTTTGCACATACATAAGTGCAATTATAGCAAAGAGTATGATAATGGACCTTTGGAAACGGCCGAGCACGACACATACGAAATATTGCAGTCTCGGTTTGATTGAGACTGTTCATGAGTGGTAGTGAACTATGCTAGCTACCGCTCACGCCCTCTAGCCCCGGGTTGAGCAGAACTCAATATTCATAAAATCAATAGTACACAATTTCAACCATCCAGAAGATGGCATGCATACGGCGGTGGACATGGAGTTATTTGCTTCCCCATGTCGTACGGCGTATGGTCCCAGTATCTAATAAAATTAAATGCCCCGAAGAGCGAAATAAACATAATGGAATTTAGTTGGGAGCAGCGGTTATGAAGCCTGCGTATCACAAGGAACAGCCAAAAGACTAAATTAAAAAGCAGACAACATATCCTATAAGTGATTAAACAATACCCAGAGCCTTTTATCGGCCGGAGTAGTGGAACCACCGAATCAAAAATTAAGTAAGAAAACAAAAGAAATTGAAAATGTACCACCGATAACTAAATATAAGTATCGGGCTCAGCGATCTCCAAAGATCGAATGAATAACAGTACTGATTGCAAGCGCGGGGAGACGTTTTACTGCCGCCACACTTTGTACCCAACACAATCCTTACAGTGCGTCTTTTTGTCCATACAAAACTCGAAAGAATCAAAAACACCTAATACTCTCTTACAATACATACTGTTCATCATATAATATACCATTATTATTATTTATTTAATAAGGGTTTAAAAGATTTAGAATAGTATAATATTGTATGGTGTTCAAAGATGTCATAGAAAGTCTCAGGAAATATTGCGAGAAGCAGGCTTTGTTGATTGATTTTGAGGGTACAAATAAAATTGACAGAGAACTATTATTTTTTGTAAACTTCTGGGATTTAATTGAAAAGATCTTAACTGACTCCCAAAAGATGAAACTCCCGTTGAAAATAAGAAAAAACACGATATTAAAAGGGCAAGAAGCTTGTGCAACAAAAAGACCTCACTAGCAACTAGAGGCTTAGCAGATATTAATGTCTTTAATTACTACTTTGCTGAGTTATTAAGGGAAGGAATTGATAATATATTTTATGCTAGCTAAATAAATTAATTATGGATTAAAGATTATTTTCTATGCACTTATTATATAATGAGTGTAAAAGAAAATTGAAAAATCCCCGAAAAAATATAGTTAGGTTTTCTCTGTGGGTATTGTGTATATCCGATTCTCTCGCTCAGCTTTGTCTGACGCGAAAACAGTCATAAAATTTCTCAGGGCGGAATTACAAAGAACTAAAGGATTTAAATTATGTGTTACTTTAAAAATAACTTTCTCCAAAGCGGTTAAAACAAAGAGATTTCACAACTGGATGTAATTGCATATAATGCAGCAACTTATCTAATGCATTAGGTTATGTAAACAGGTTGAAGTTTAATCCTTTGAGAGGTAACTCTTATTTGAAGTTACAACTTTCTCACCCTAATAAATATAAAAAATAAAAAAGATGATGAATGCTTCAGATGGTGCCATTTGGCATATAAATTTCCTGCTGCGAAAGATCCGCAAAGAATAACAAAGTATAAAAAGCACTTTGTTGATCTTGATTACGATGGAATTACATTTCCTGTAACATTAAAGCAAATCCCAAAAATAGGAAAACAAAACAATATGTTTTAATATATTTGGATATGAAAAAAAGTAGGGTGTATCCGCTGTACATATAAAACAAATAAAGTAGAAGAATAATGTGGTATGCTTTTGACTGTCGAAGAAGAAAAAAGAAACATTATGTATTGATAAAGGATTTCAACAGTTTAATGTTTAATCAAACATTACATCCAAATAAAAAATGGTTTTGCAAAACATGCTTGCAGTGCTTTACATTAGAATAAGTCTTGGAATAGGATAAACCTGATTGTCTTTCTCTAAATGGCAAGCAAGCAATAAAGGTTCCTCTGCGGGGGAAAAGATCTCAAGAATACTCTGATGAAAAGTTAGAACTGTTAAAAAGAAAAGGAGTTTACCCATATGACCATATGGATAACTTTGAATGCTTCAAGGAAATACAATTGCCTGATAAGAAAAGCTTCTACTCTCAGTTAAATGCTGAAAACATCTCAGATCCAGATTATGAGCATGCTAAAAAAAGTATGGAAGACATTCGATTATAAACATGGGAGAATATCATGATCTGTATTTGAAAAGCGATGTTTTACTGCTGGATGATGTTATGAGAGGTGGTATGAGTTATATAGCGACTAGATATTCGAAAGCTAATAATAAGTATATGGAAAACTATGATAGTAGTAAACGGAGCAAGTATATAATGTATTTTGATGCTAACAATGTGTCGGGTGGGCAATGTGCCAGCCACTACCAACTGGTAATTTTAAATGGGTCGATAAATTTGAAAAAGGGAAATCAAACTGTATTGTTGAGTGTGATCTTGAATATCCAGAAGAGTTGCATGAATTGCATAATGATTATACTCTTGCCTCGGAAAGTTTAAATATAAAAGATGAGTGGTTATCGGTCTACTGCAAGAACTTGAAAAATAAGTTTGATTTGGGAGCAAGTAAATTAAGGGAACTTGTTACTACATTGAAGGATAAGGAAAGATATGTTACACATTATAGAAATTTAAATTTGTATAAACATTTGGGGTTGAAAGTGAAAAAGATACACAGGATACTTCAGTTTGATGAGTCTCAATGGTTGAAAGTGTATATCGACTTCAATGCTACAAAAATAACAGCAGGAAAAAACGCTTTCGAAAAAGATTTCTTCAAGCTTATGAATAATTTAGTTTTTGGCCAGACGATGGAAAACCTGAGGAAAAGAGTTAATGTTAAGCTGACGCATGATGAAGAAGTCCTTTTGAAATATGCGGCAAGACCATCGTCTATTTCTTGTAAGATGTTTAGTGAAAACTTGTATGCAATCAATAGGGTAAACGAAAGACTTGTCTAAAATCGCCCTTATGTTTGTATGTGTATTTTGGACTTGTCAAAATACTTGATGTATGATTTCCACTACAACTATGCTAAAAACAAATACAATAAAAAAGTTAAGTTGTTGTTTACTGACACTGATTCTCTGTGTTATGAAATTAGAACAGAAGATGCGTATCCTGATCTTTATAAAAACAGGGAACTTTCTGATAACAGTGATTATAATCCTAAACGTGAATTTTACTTTAACGATAACAAATATGTTATTGGCAAGATGAAAAACGAATGCTATGAAATTAATAAAAAAATGTTTTTCCGCATATGATGACAAAAGGTACATATTAGACAATGGTCGGGATACAATAGTATATAAATAATAAATAAAACCAAATATAATATATTACTTTATATATGGAACAAACATTTGTGGAAGAGATATGTGAAACACTTGAGGAGTTGAAAGGCAAACTAAGAAAAGCATTGATAGCATGCAAACCGGGCCGGGTGGAATATAATGTAATTTATACTGGTTTTCTAGATACTAGGGGAAGACCAATCAATAAAAGAGGGCGATAACAGTTAGAAATGTATTATTATCTAGAGAAACTTGATTATATCGATAGAAAGCTTTTCAACTTGAAATGCAAAATACGTAAATGCAGAAAAATAAAATGTTCTATGATGGAGTGTGATATGTATAGTGATGACGATTCTGCCCAATCTGAATTTGTTTAACAGCCAAGACTAGACCCGGAGTTGATGCCGTTTTGGGTCGTGTGATTTGGAAACTTTGCCGAAAGTAGATTCAACCAAAAGTAGAACAATAAAATAGTTGCGCTCTCCTAAAATATCGATTTTACATAGCGTAATGCCCCTGGCAATTTTCCCAATAAATTCTCCCTCGCAGCGTTTCCATGGCTACCACAGGCCAATTATAACCGATGCAGATAACAGTTACTTTTATTTGACAAATAATCGACGGGGGTTATCTCTCTTTTTTTCAATATGGCGCTGAAAATAGTTAACGTTTTGTGACAAATTTGTGTTTCAATTAATATTTGAAAGTACTTTTACAAATATTAAAGCAAATGTTAATGCTATTATTACCAACACAATGCTAATTATAATTACTAACTATGATAATTCGAATTCATGCAAATTTGAAAACCCTTTTCAAATTTGAAACCCTTTGCCGGTGGTATAGTATATATAGGCGATCGAGTAATAGTAACTATCAGTTATGTTCATGCAAGTGCTGGTTACCTGGTGAAAATGACAGTTATCCTGTTCACAGATACAATTTGTGTTGGGTTGGCGACTTGGTCTATAAATAAACGTTTATATTATCAACGGTCATGTGACATGGTCTATAAATAAACGTTTATACTATAAACGATCAAGTGACATGGTAACCTAAAAGGGAAATGAAATGCTGAGGCAACCTCGGAGCGAAATGAATTGAAAACGGTCATGTGATATGCTAAGGCAACCTCGGAGCGAAATGAATATCATATTCTGTTTTACCTTTTTACATTTTACTATCTTGCATATTAGTTCAAGTAGCTCTTCCCTGTTTTATCCAGCTTTTATGGTGTCTGTGTAGTTTCGTTACTAGCAAACTAATATTAGGGTTATCAATTATTTATAAGTGGTATAGAAACGAGGGGTTCTGGGGGTTTTCTTTGATGGGGTTGCAATGAGTTTTAAATGTGTTGGTTGGCTTGCAGGCCGACAAAGTTACTGACTCGTTGAAACCCTCGATGAGAAAACTGCGTCACAACCCTCAGTTTCTCTACTACTGTTAGCCTACATTATACCTCTAAGCTCTGATATAAGAAGCTTTATGTTCTATTACTTGTTTTGAAAGACCTATCTTACTTTTATCAAAATCACATGCATACTCCTTATGTTGAGTATGTTTTGAAAAAGCTGTTTGGGTCGGATGGTGCTGACCCACCTACGTGCATGTAGAAACGTGAGGAAAATGTAAAATATACTTCTTTTTTTTGATTATGCAACACATTATAAAGACATTACACAGATGTATTAATTAACCTTTATAAGTACTCTTCAAAAGTTGAATTTTAATTTGTTAGCAATATTTTTTGGGTTTTTTACCTTGTTAACCAATCATAATAAAGAGAATCTGTGTAATAGCTCCGAATTTACCATGGAACTTTTTCCCTGCCCGCTGATTGGTTGGTAATTGGTGTAGTCTGGTCTAAAGAGACATTGAAACCTGACTGAAGTTGTGTTTTTCGTTCGATACATTCAATCTGAGAGAAATGATGTCATTCTTTTTTTTAGAAAAAAATCATTTTCAACAAAATATGAGGTCTTTAAAGAGCTTTGGCTAAAGCAAAATACCTTCGTTTTTTACGCGTAAATCCAGAATCTTCAAAATGCCATATCTCGACAACCGTTCCAATATTTTCCTTCAAATAAAGTGATTTTAAATTGATTTCATTCAAACATGGGATTTTCAACCAGTTGAAGCTATCTTGAAAATAATATCTACTCAAAAATGATAGCATGCAAATATTTGTGATTTTCAGGGGTCAAAATAGCAGATTTTACCATAAAACGCCACTGTTTTTGCACTTATTCAAAATCTGCCTTCAAATGAATTAATTAACATTATTCAGCAGTTTCTATATGTGAAACCATCAAGAAAATGCAACTTTTCAATTTAGAAATGACAAAAAAATAATTCTATGACTATCCTCCTCAACTCCATTTTTAGGGCCATGCCATGTTTTACAATATGCTCATTGCACAAGATTGCCTGTTACTGTACTGTTTACTGTATTTTTTTATTAGATATTGTTTATACCATCTTTACAGGTCATTTTCATGTAACCGTGCAGCCAATAAGCACTGTTCAAAATACAGATCTATGAAAATTCATTAAAATGAAGGGGTGGGGTAGAAAAAAACTTTTGAAAAACATACAAAAGGTCATATTTTTTGCCAACTAAATAATTTAATTTGTAAAATGTATTAAACCGTATAACGTATTTGCATATGGTCAGATACCACTATTGTTTTGGGGCTGCTGATTGGCTGAAAAAAGTATAGGGTCTATTAGGGTATATACTTTTCGAAAGAGCTATCTTCTGATTGGATGGAATTGCCCAAATCATAATTGATGCCCATAAAATGTCAAAATGATATGTTTGAGTGATAAAAAAAAATAGAACTGTATTGTTTTCTTGCATATTGGCTATTCTCTGGAGGAAATAACAGTGACAGTAACTTTTCAAATATTCACATTTATTTGCTGCGAGTCCGAGGGTCATCACCTTCATCAAACCGAAAGTAGGTGAAAGCATCAGATCACCCCCAGTTTCAGGCACTTTTTTAAGTGTGTCTATGATAGGTCTTGAATATAAAATAGACTATATGGTTCATTCGGATATGTGGTATGTATTTATTGCCAAAAACGCTATAATGTAACCCTATGTAAAATGCAATAGTGGTATATGACCATATCGACACTAACCGTATAGAAGCGATGAACTAAAAGTCATGTTTACCTCAACATCTTTTTCAAAACAGACATAAGCGGACATTTTTTCAGACAGATGTAGATTGTCGCTTTCTGACATTTTTGAAAACAATGTATGCAAAGCCCTCAGAAATGAATAAAACATACTAGATATACCTTTAACTGTGTCAAACATGTGCATTACAGGCCAATTTTGTATACCAGGTGTCCGGTATGGCTAATTGTGTGTCCAATATCCTCAAAAAAAGAATTTAAATAACCTATGTTGCATCATAAAACTTTCAAATACTTAAAAACCATGAAAAGAGTTATAAGAAAAGTCAAAATACACCATTATTCAACATTTCTCACACTTTCAAATCATTGTGTTAGAAAAAAAGTATGTCTACTCTCACTTTTACACTATGTTCATACTATATACACCAATTCATTTTCCATAGGCCTACCTTACAGCTCTAAGCTCTGTACTGAGTACCCTAATATAGGAAGCTATATTTTATATTACTTGTTTTGAAAGATCTTAGTTTTATCAAAAAACATAGTGTGTTTTGAAAAAGCTGTTTGGGTCGGATGGTGCTGACCCACCTACTTGCATATAGAAACATGAGGAACATGTAAAATATACTTCTTTTTTGATTATGCAACACGTTATGAATACATTGCACAAATGTATGATTTAACCTTTATAAGTACTCTTCAAAAGTTGAATTTAATATTTTAGGAAGATTTCTTGGTTTGTTTACCTTGTCAACCAATCAAAATTAAGAGATTCTGTGTAATAGCTCCGAATTTACCCTGGAACTTTTTTCCTGCCCGCTGATTGGTTGGTAATTGGTGTAGTCTGATCTACAGGGATACAGTCTATAAATCTTTCTCAGCATACGAATACAGCTGATTCTAAATCGTTATCGTCACTGATTATTGATTGATGTTAAACTTTATTAAAGGGACAAACGGCAATCGTGATTGTTTAAAAGCTCGCGGCGCCGCGTTAGTTTTTCTACATAACTTGCATTTGTTCAATACTTAATATTAATTATAAGAATAATACAAAGGAAATTATGTTTGAATATTACTAACTGTTTGTGCGTAAAGCTATATATGTATCCCCTTTTGATGCTGTCTGATTTTAAAATAAGCAACACCTCTTCAATCATTAAACAGAGTTGATGAAAAATTAACTGAAGCATCTTAAGAGTTTGAATAGGTCTGTTCCACTGCTACTTATTCTCATGAATTACTAATCAGATTTTAATAATTACAAACATCTAACATTAAACCCTTTGTAAATTTACATTGCTAAAAACTGAGATTACCTTCACAAACGCTCCAAATCCTATTATAGTATCATTAAGTTGTCTTTTTGGTTTTAACTATGATACTTTACCAATTCTTCATATTCTAACCATGATCTTTTCCCACTTCTCACATTCTAATCATGAAACAACATTCTATTTAGTGATCCATTACACATATTATTTCAGATGTCTATCATATTCATATTATAACATTTTACAACACAGATGCCACAATTAAAAACATGTTCATTTAGTCTCATGATGACTAGTTTATCTAGTGCTCAAATCTCTTAAAAACATGTTCATTTTGTCATGATGACTAATATATCTAGTGCTCAAATCTTTCATGATAAGTGTGCTTTGATTGCTGACAATTACAAATAAAAACATTCTTCTAACATCTACACACTGTTCGTTTATTTTGTTTATCATATTCATTCCCCTTGCTGTTTCCTTATGTTCTGACCGGCTTGTATTACTTTGTATCACTGTTTTCTTGTTTCAATTCAGTTTGCTCATTTTATCATACGGCGGAATAAACTCTATTTATGTTTCCTACATCATTGAAAGACATCGTACGTGACCTGTCAGATAACTTGTTTTGAAACCCAATTCGGAGATATAATAGACCCTACATATAGAAATCAATGAACATGATGTTTGATAATTGTAAAATAAACCCGATCCGGTTATATATTATTATTTCTTTATTAAAGTCTCATCATGGTTTACAATAAATACAAATATAAATAATACATCGTAAACACTATAAGATAGCCATGCCATTCTAATTAGAATTACAAGAGACTATAGTTATAAAACTATCAACATATTTTAAAAGTAACTTATAACATCAAACTCAAACGATATACACATTAAGACTATGTAAATGATGCTAATCTATCCCAAACGTGTTTTTCTCACAGAGTTCAAAATAAATTGTTTGACAATATTCCTTATTGTTGAGAACAATGCATAATTATTGAATTAAAAATATATGATAAAATAACGAAGAACACAATTAACACTTGCGGACTAAATATCAAAGTGGAAGTAAACTGTAGTTTTATCAACAATGCCATTCGTATGTTTTTTAAAACATCTCTACGGTTTGGCATGCAGAAAGTGTTCCCCTGTAAAAGTGACATGTATGTGTAATCATTTGATTAACAGTTCAGTTAACCGTTTCTGAGATGAGATAGTACTGGTTCAAGTCTGCATTATATATTTTTTTCTACCCTACCGTGATCTTTTTTTTTTTAAAACTATGTTTGCTATATTATACGGTACCAGTATAGCAAAATATAAGATGCGTTTCCAAGCAGTTGGGTATGTTATTAATAAACCCGATGTTTTGTTAAAATCGAACCTAATGTGTATATTACCCCCAAACGAAACCATAAGCTTAATATCAGACCACAGTAAAATAGTCACAAACTGCATGTACGTGTTTTATTGACATCGTTAAACGAGGTTAACAACTTTTAATGGCGAGGCAAAATGTAGCGTGTTTAACTAAATCAAGGGTCGTAACTCCGTTGTTACTTGTCCGAACTGGCTGATTTTCAAACTTGTCCGAGCTTTCATTGATATTAAAAATCTGGTAAAGTTTGGTAAAGATCGGATAAAAATCTATCTTAACGAGGTAAAACTTAACAGACGAAGGACGGACATAAGCTCTGAGAAGAGCTAAAAAAAAAAGGTCAAATCCGCTATTATACTATTTGTACATTTAGCGACGTTTTTAAATTTAGTGACGTTTTTACATATATCGCCAAAAAAAAACATTGCAGCTATGGTAACTACAACTGCTACTGCTACTACTATTGCTGCTACCAGTACTTATACTACTATTGCTATCTACTACTACTACTGCTGTTGCAACTACTAATACTACTGCCACTGCTGCTACTACTACTACTATTTTTATTACACTTGTTACACACTCTAACAAAGTCACGCCTTATAAGTATGTCACATTGTTGTGTTTCTCAGTTTAGTCATGTGACTAGTGAATGCCAATGGCTATCGAACTTATACCAGTGAATGAATGAGTGAGTGAGTGAGTGAGTTAGTGAGTGAGTGAGTGAGTGAGTGAGTGAGTGAGTGAGTGAGTGAGGAGTGAGTGAGTGAGTGAGTGAGTGAGTGAGTGAGTGAGTGAGTGAGTGAGTGAGTGAGTTAGTGAGTGAGTGAGTGAGTGAGTGAGTGAGTGAGTGAGTGAGTGAGTGAGTGAGTGAGTGAGTGAGTGAGTGAGTGAGTGAGTGAGTGAGTGAGTGAGTGAGTGAGTGAGTGAGTGAGTGAGTGAGTGAGTGAGTGAGTGAGTGAGTGAGTGAGTGAGTGAGTGAGTGAGTGAGTGAGTGAGTGAGTGAGTGAGTGAGTGAGTGAGTGAGTGAGTGAGTGAGTGAGTGAGTGAGTGAGTGAGTGAGTGAGTGAGTGAGTGAGTGAGTGAGTGAGTGAGTGAGTGAGTGAGTGAGTGAGTGAGTGAGTGAGTGAGTGAGTGAGTGAGTGAGTGAGTGAGTGAGTGAGTGAGTGAGTGAGTGAGTGAGTGAGTGAGTGAGTGAGTGAGTGAGTGAGTGAGTGAGTGAGTGAGTGAGTGAGTGAGTGAGTGAGTGTGTTGCACCATATTCCAACACAATAAATACGTACCAATTGTTTGTAATTATATTCTCAATTTAATGCATTATATATTTATGGGGTTATAAAATAGTATTATTACTGGAAAATATATAAAGCCTTGTGTCTCAATTATAACAGTAAACAACACAAAATCCATTTAACCACGCAAGAATTGTCTACATCAATAACGAAACCATGAATCTGTTCTGACCGAATAGTGACTATCCTGTGTGAATCATCGTGTACATAGAACAGATTCCTATCATCGTATACCAAGTTAAACATATTAAAGTATTTACATAATGTACATCTTTCAATACATACATTACTGTTCTACACAAATTTTTACATATGTCGATTTTTCCTTTTACACTTAGCAACAACAAAAAAAGTTTATACATTTTTATTAAATTTAGCGACGCTCACGTTTTTACATTTAAAGGGACACACGGCAATCTTCATTTTTTAAAAACTGACGGCGTCCCGTTAGTTTTTCTCTTAACTTGCATTTGTTCAATCATTAATATTAATTGTTAGAATAGTTCAAAGCAAATTGTTTTACATGTTACTAACTTTTTATAACATTTCACCAATACTAGCGAGCACAGCTCGCGAAGCGACGCGAGCGCAAGCGAGCTCATATGGTATCATGCAGGCGAAAAGTAAACATACCCATCCATCCTTTGAAAAGTCTTGGGGCATTTACGGCAGTTTATGGGCGACTTCAACCGTAAAGTAGTATATTTCGTTACGAAACTAACAAGATAAGCATTCGTAGAAATCATTATGAATGGTGGTTTCCAAGCAGAATGAGGTGAATAAAATATTAAAAACCTTTCTCGAACCCATCCAAAAATGACAATGAAATTGCATTTTTACCTATGTCGCCAAAACGGCCATTAACCGGAAGCATAGCCCAAAGTGTTACCTTGCGCGTTGTTCATTGGCGAAAATTCGTCAACACATTTCACAATTTAATAAAAGTAGATTTCGTGCCGCAGAAATGTATATATGTCTTGCGAACCGATTAGGATAAACAAATGATTTGGTTAAAAACTATCTTTCATTTGTTTATTTTCCCGTAAAACCATGAATGCAATCGGAATTCTTCGCAGATTTCCGTATTACTATTGAAAGCCATTGACGGAAATCGACGAGGTTATTCCGTGTTCATTCGTGACAAACCCGAACAATCTGGCAATTTCCGGAACTGTTACGGAAATTATAATAAAATGACAAGACGTCATTGATTTACGTCATCATCGTATGTCGTCACATTATGACGTGTGGTCTGTTAGTAAACAATTAGTGAGCAAGGTGCTTATTACCGATCCATCTTTCTTTGTTTCTTTCTTTCTTTCTTCCAATACTATTGACGTATTATACACATACTTATGATTATCATAGTTTCGTTTCTGTGGATGAGTTTACCTGCAGGCTTTTTTATGATAACCACAGAAGTTCAGCGATATTTTTAACCTGAATAGGGTATGTCTGTCCCTGCACAGGAGACCAACAGCTTTACATCAGTAATGAAGAGTGACATACCTTCACAGTAACTTTAACTATCTTACACGAATAGTTCTAGATCTAAGGGAGTGCGATATCAATTCTCGAGACGTGAACCTCCGGGAGTCGAACCCCAGACTTCTATATCCAGAGGCAAGTAAGCTAACCACTCTGTCATCGCATCTTTTTTTACCGCACAGTAACATTATGGTCCATTATGAAAACATATAACTACTAGTATTTAGAACAACACAAGGTCTAGAGTGACTAAACGATGGTTAGGCCTAAGATGTTACTCACACTGACAGGGGTAGGAACAGCCTCCTTCCCGAGATCCCAATAATTTGACTGGCGTGTTTGGGTAGGGGAAGTTCAAAAGGTATTTTTACCCTATGTTGCATATTTGCGCTTCGACCTTTTATCCAAAAATGGTTTTAAGGAGTTGGACAAACCGAAATTAAGACATTCTGAAACTATTGAGGCTAACTGAAGTTATATTTGAGATTTCTTATTTTTTTGCTGTCCCAGCAACACGGCAGATGTACACCCGAAAGAGGCTAATGCGATTATTTAACGGCAAACACAAGAGTTGTTGTGAGCCATGAATAACCCACGAGTATTCAAGGGCCGACACAAGAGTTATTGTGAATCATGAATGGCCCACGAGTATTCAAGGGCAGACATTAGATTTGTTGTGAGTCGTCACTGACCCACTAGTATTCAAGGGCAGACACAATAGTTGTTGTGAGTCGTGAATGACCCACCAATATTCAAGGGCAGACAAAAGAGCCTTTGTGAATCGTAAATGATCAACGAGTATTCAAGGTCAGAAACCAGAGTTGTTGTGAGTCGTGAATGATCAACTAGTATTCAAGAGAAGACACAATAATTTGTGTGAGAGGTGAATGACTAACGAGTATTCAAGAGTTGTTGTGAATAGCGAATGACCCACGAGTATTCAAAGGGAAACACAAGAGTTGTTCAAGGGGAGACACTACCGTTATCGTGAGTCGTGAATGACCCATGAGTGCTCAAAGACAGACACTAGCGTTGTTGTGAGTCATGAATCACCCACGAGTATTCAAGGCCGATACTATTGTTGCTGTGAATCGGGAATGACCCACGAGTAGTCATGGGCAGACACAAAAGTTGTTGTGAGTCGTGAATGACCCACGAGTATTCAAGGGCAGACACTAGAGTTGTTGTGAGTCCTGAATGACCCACGAATATTCAAGGGCAGGCACAAGAGTTGTTGTGAGTCGTGAATGACCCACGAGTATTCAAGGGCAGACACTAGTGTTGTGGTGAGTCGTGAATGACCCATGGGTGCTCAAGGGTAGACACTATAGTTATTGTGAGTCGTGAATGACACACGAGTATTCAAGGACAGACAAAGAGATATTGTGAGTCGTGACTGACTCACGAGTATTCAAGGGCGGCCACTAGAGTTGTTGTGAGTTGTGAATGACTCATGAGTATTCAGTGGCAGACACCAGAGTTTTTGTGAGTATTGATTAACCCACGAGTATTCAAGGGTAGACACAAAAGTTGTTGTCAGTCCTGAATGATCCAGGAGTATTCAAGGGCAGACACCAGAGTTGTTGTGAGTCGTGAATGACTCACGAGTATTCAAGGGCAGACACAAGAGTTGTTGTGAGTCGTGAATGACTCACGAGTATTCTAGGGCAGACACAATAGTTATTGTGAGACGTGAATGACCCTCGAGTATTCAATGGCATACACAAGAGTTGTTTTGAGTCTTGAATGACCCACACGTATTCAAGGGCAGACACAAGTGTTGTTGTGAGTCATGAAATACACACGAGTATTCAAGGGCAGACACAAGAGTTGTAGTGAGTAATGAATGACCCACGAGTATTCAAGGGCAGCCACAAGCGTTGTTGTGAGTCATGAATGACTCTCGAGTATGCAAGGGCAGACACAAGAGTTGTTGTGAGTCGTGGATGACCCACAATAATTCAAGGGCAGACACAAGAGTTGTAGTGAGAAATGAATGACCCACGAGTATACAAGGGCAGACACAAGAGTTGTTATGTGTCATGAATAAATAACGAGTATTCAATGGCATACACAAGAGTTGTTTTGAGTCGTGAATGACCCACACGTATTCAAGGGCAGACACAAGTGTTGTTGTGAGTCATGAAATACACACGAGTATTCAAGGGCAAACACAAGAGCTGTAGTGAGTAATAAATGACACACGAGTATTCAAGTGCAGCCACAAGAGTTGTTGTGAGTCATGAATGACTCTCGAGTATGCAAGGGCAGACACAAGAGTTGTTGTGAGTCGTGAATGACCCACACTAATTCAAGGGCAGACACAAGAGTTGTAGTGAGAAATGAATGACCCACGAGTATTCAAGGGCAGACACAAGAGTTGTAGTGTGTAATGAATGACCCACACGTATTCAAGGGCCGATACTAGTGTTGCTGTGAGTCGTGAATGACCCACGAGTATTCAAGGGCAGACGCAAAAGTTGTTGTGAGTCGTGAATGACCCACGAGTATTCAACGGCAGACACAAGAGTTGTAGTGAGTAATGAATGACCCACGAGTATTCAAGGGCAGACACAAGAGTTGTTGTGAGTCATGAATGACTCACGAGTATGCAATGGCAGACACAAGAGTTGTTGTGAGTCGTGAATGACCCACGAGTATTCAAGGGCCGACACTAGTGTTGTTGTGAGTCATAAATGACCCACTATTATTCAAGGGCCGGCACAAGAGTTATTGTGAGTCATGAATAACCCAAGAGTATTCAAGGGCAGACACAAGTGTTGTTGTGAGTCATGAATGGCTCACGAGTATTCAAGGGCAGAAACAAGAGTTGTTGTGAGTCATAAATGACCCATGAGTTTTCAAAGGCCGACACAATAGTTGTTGTGAGTCATGAATGACCCACGAGTATTCAAGGGCAGACACAAGAGTTTTTGTGAGTCATAAATGATCCATGAGTATGCAAAGGCCGACACAATAGTTGTTGTGAGTCATAAATGACCCACTATTATTCAAGGGCACACACAAGAGTTTTTATGAGTCGTGAATGATCTATGACTATTCAAGGGGAGACACAACAGTTGTTAAGAGTCATGAATGACCCACGAGTATTCAAGGGCAGAGACAAGTGTTGTTATGAGTCGTGAATGACCCACGAATATTCAAGGGCATACACTATTGTTGTTGTGAGTCATGAATGACCCACTAGTATTCACGGGCAGACAAAAGAGTTCTTGTGAGTCGTGAATGACCCATGAGTATTCAAGGGCAGATACAAGAGTTTTTATGAGTCGTGAATGATCCATGGCTATTCAAGGGCAGACACAAGTGTTGTTGTGAGTCATGAATGACCCACGAGTATTCAATGACAGACACAAGAGTAGTTTAGAGTCATGAATGTCCCATGTGTATTCAAGGGCCGACATTAGCGTTTCTGTGAGTCGTGAATGACCAACGAGTATTCAAGGGCGTACATTAGTGTTGCGATGAGTCGTGTATGACCCACGAGTATTCAGGGGCATACTATAGTGTTGCTGTGAGTCATGAATGACGCACGAGTATTTAATGTAGAAAATAGTGTTGTTGTGAGTTACGAATGACCCACGAGAATTCAAGGGCAGACACTAGAGCTGTTATGAGTCGTTAATGACGCACGAATATTCAAGGGCATACACTAGGGTTTGCTGTGAGTCGTGAATAACCCATGAGTATTCAAGAGCCGACATTAGTGTTGCTGTAAATCGTCAATGCTCCAAGAGTATTCAAATGGCAGATGCTGGTGTTGTTGTGAGTCATGAATGACCCAGGAGCATTCAAGGGCAGACACAAGAGTTGCTGTGAGTCGTTAATCACCCACGAGTATTCAAGTGCCGACACTAGTGTTGCTGTGAGTCGTGAATGATACACGAGTATTCAAGTGAAGATACTAGTGTTCTTGTGAGCCGTGAATGACCCACGATTATTTAAGGGCCGACACCAGAGTTGTTGTGAGTCATGAATAACCCACGAGTATTCAAGGCCGATATAATATTTGATATGAATCATGAATGGCCCACGGGTATTTAAGGGCAGACACTAGATTTGTTGTGAGTCGTGAATAACCCACTAGTATTCAAGGTCAGACGCATTAGTTGTTGTGAGTTGTGAATGACCCACGAGTATTCACGGACAGACACAAGAGCTGTTGTGAATCGTATATGACAACGAGTATTCAAGGTCAGACACCAGAGTTGTTGTGAGTCGTGAATGTCCAACTAGTATTCAAAGGTTGACACAAGGGTTGTTGTGAGTAGTGAATGTCCCACGAGTATTCAAGGGCAGACACAATAGTTGATGTGAGTGGTAAATGATCCACGAGTATTGAAGGGCAGACATATCAGTTGTTGTGAATCGTGAATGACCCACGAGTATTCTAGGGCAGACAAACGTGTTCTTGTGAGTCGTGAATGACCCACAAGTATTCAATAGCAGACACTAGAGTTGTTATGAGTCGTGAATGACCCATGAGTTTTCAAAGGCAGCCACAACAGTTGTTGTGAGTCGTGAATGGCCCACGAGTATTCAGTGGCAGATACTAGTGTTGTTGTGAGTCATGAATGACCCACGAGTATTAAAGGGCAGACACTGGTGTTGCTGTGATTCGTGAATGACCCAAAAGTATTCAAGGGCCGACACAAGTGTTGCTGTGATTCGTAAATGACCAACCAGTAGCGTTGTGAGTCATGAATGACCCACGAGTATTCAAGGACAGACACAACAATTGTTGTGAATCATGAATGATCTTCAAGTATTCAAAATCAGACGCAAGAGTTGTTGTGAGTCGTGATTGACCCACGAGTATTCAAGGGTTGACAATAGAGTTATTGTGAGTCGTGAATGACCCACGAGTATTCAAGTGCGGACACAACAATTGTTGTGAATCGTGAATGATCTGCAAGTATTCAAAGGCAGACGCAAGAGTTGTTGTGAGACGGGAATGACCCATGAGTATTCAAGGGTAGACACTAGAGTTGTTGTGAGTCATGAATGACCCACGAGTATTCAATGGTAGTCACTAGAGTTGTTGTGAGTCGCGAATGACAATTGAGTGCTCAAAGACAGACACTAGCGTTGTTGTGAGTCATGAATGACCCACGAGTATTCAAGGGCAGACACAAGTGTTGCTGTGATTCGTAAATGACCCACCAGTAGTCAAGGGCAGATACTAGTGTTGTGAGTCATGAATGACCCACGAGTATTTAAGGACAGACACAACAATTGTTGTGAATCATGAATGATCTGCAAGTATTCAAAGGCAGACGCAAGAGTTGTTGTGAGTTGTAATTGACCCACGAGTATTCAATGGTAGACACTAGAGTTATTGTGAGTCGTGAATGACCCACGAGTATTCAAGGGCAGAGACAGGAGTTGTTGTGAGTCGTGAATGACCCACGAGTATTCAAGGGCAGGCACTAGAGTTGTTGTGATTCGTGAATGATCCATGAGATTTCAAAGGCGGCTCAACAGTTGTTGTGAGTCGTTAATGGCCCATGAGTATTTAGTGGCAGATACTTGTGTTGTTGTGAGTCATGAATGACCCACGAGTATTCAAGGACAGACACTGGTGTTGCTGTGAGTCGTGAATGGCCCACGAGTATTCAAGGGCAGACATTAGATTTGTTGTAAGTCGTGAATTGATTACAAGACGAGTATTCAAGGGCATACACTAGTGTTGTTGTGAGTCATGAATGACTCACTAGTATTCACTGGCAGACAAAAGAGTTGTTGTGAGTCGTGAATGACCCACGAGTATTCAAGAACAGACATTAGTTTGTGTGTACGTCGTGAATGACCCACGAGTATTCAAGGGCAGACACAAGAGTTATTGTGAGTCATGAATGACCCACGAGTATTCAAGGGCAGACACAAGAGTTGTTGTGAGTCGTGAATGACCCACGAGTATTCAAGAGCAGACATTAGTGTTTGTGTGCGTCGTGAATGACCCACGAATATTCAAGGTAGACAATTGTGCTGTGATCCCTGAATGACCCACAAATATTCAATGACAGACACTAGTGTTGTTGTGCATTCTGAATGACCCACAAATATTCAAAGAGAGACACTAGTGTTGTTGTTCATTCTGAATGACCCACGAATATTCAAGGATAGACACTAGTGTTGCTGTGCGTTCTGGATGACCTAAACTGGATGTAATATCCTTCTGTCAGTCATGCAATGTTTTGGGGGTGCTAAGTAGAGAAAACTAGATTTTAATTTTAAAAGCAGAGTATGCTTATTAAAATGTAAAATGGTGCGGATGACGAAGTTTTCGGAAGTTTTACAACTTAGAGAATTATGCAATACAATCAAAAGAATGAATTGAATTTTACAAATTACACCTGATATTTAAATTGATTCACTACGCTGCCATCTGAACATTGCAATTGAATTGAATTAAATTGAACTGAATTGGGTTTTAAGGCGCACCAACACATGCAAGGTTATATGGCGCCTGACAGAAATGAACATGCCAGGCTCATCCTCCATGTACATTACAATTAAACATGCTTATTGTTTAAGTAAAAGTTTGCAGAACATTTTACCGGAGAGTTAGTTTCAACTTAGTTGTTTCAATTAATGCCTTGGTACATCAGGTGATGTAATGCAAATATGACGGTAATACAACACACTAACAGCTGACAAAATTGAATTGGAGTTTAAAGTCGCAACAACAGCTAAGGAATTTTCCAGCTTCCATTGGTGGAGGAAGACCCCAGGTGCCCCTCCACGCAATTTTCGTGCACGGGCAGGCACCTGAGTACAACTACCGACGTTCCGAAAGCCAGTTGGATATCTTCCTCATATAAAAATTCCTAGCCCCTGTGAGATCGAACCAACAACAGTCGGGGTAAGTGATTTCAAGTCAGACTCTAACCGCTCCAGCAAAGACACACCAACACTTGACATAAATTCTGTATCATCTCCGTTAAGGTAAACAAGAGTCTCAAGAGGGCCTGTATCGCTCTACTGGCCATATATAAACCATATTCAATTATACCAATATATGAGGGAGGGATGTATTTGGCTCAAGTTTGGCTGGCCACAGATTTGACCACAGGGTCACTATTTGAACAAACTTGGTAGAGGAGCATAAGGTGAGTGTAAATACAAAATATTAAACTATTGGCTCTTGTAATTTCAGAGAAGAAGATTTTTCAAGTTTGTCCCTGTATAAGTCCTTATAAAACATGTGACCCCGAGCATAGAGCCAAATTTGACTACAGGGTCACCATTTGAACAAACTTGGTAGATGACCATAACATGATGGTAAATTTACAATACAACATATTAAACCTCTGGCTCTTGTAGTTTCAGAGAAGAAGATTTTTCTTTAAAGTGTTTCCCTATGTAACTCTATGTATAACATGTGATCCTTGGGGAGGGGCCAAATATGACCCCAGGGTCACCATTCAAACAACTTGAATGAGGAACATAAGCTGAGTGTAAATAAAAAAATATTAAACCTTTGCCTCTAGTTTTCAGAGAAGATTTTTTAAAGTTTTCCCCTATATAAAAGTCTTTATAAAACTGTGACCCCTGAGGCGGGGCCAAAATTAGACCCCAGGGTCACCATTTGAACAATTTGTTTGAACATAAGCTGATAATAAATACAAAATATTAAACCTTTAGCTCCTGTAATTTCAGAGAAGAAGAATTTTGAAGTTTTCCCTATATAAAACTATATAAAACCGTGACCACATGGGCGGGTCCAAATTTGACCCCAGGGTCACCATTTGAACAAACTTGGGAGAGGATTCATAAGCTAATAATAAATAAAAAATATTAACCTTTATCTCTTGTAGTTTCATAGAAGAAGAAATATAAAAAGATCGGACAGGGAAAGTAGCATTCAAGGAGGACAGTAAACCACAAAACACAAAAACAAACACGCAAACAGACAGACAAGAAGGCAAAAGCAATAATAAATGCAAACGACATCACAAACACAAAAAGGGTTGACAATAGGGCTACCGCCTTGGAACGGTCAGTGGCAAAATAGGCCACTGGGGGTTTAAACCGGTTCTAGGGTGCACGAAACCTCACACTTACCCTACTGTCATCCCATTAAAACAGGACAGTGTAAATAAAGAAATCCCCGCCGTGATCTAATCTCTTACCAACAAGGCAGCATCAATAGGCAATATAAGTAAAACTCAAATATGCTCGTGTAAATATAATACAAAAAAACAATAGCCTAGAAAGCCACAATGAAGGTACTCAATGACTTGGCAGAAGCCAGAGCAGTAAGAGAATACACCATTAAGGGCAGGACAAGAAAGATCATTGACAAACATCAAACGCCACCGTCCCAATGGGTTTTAGGTAGGCGTCATCATAGGGTCCACAGCCTGTCCGGTCATCGTACAATTAAAGAGGAAAGCAAAGTGGCGAACTGTAAAAGGGTCCACCACCAAGCATGCAGTACGTTGCAAAATGATAGGGTCATAACCTCTTTTGACTTAATTTTTGTAAGAAGATTTGAAATAATTGATTCCCGTTCTACCCATCAGTTTTACTGGTACGAAATGTCGGCTCTTAAACTCATCGGTGCATGTGTAGTTGTTCCTATTGTCATTCGCATTTGTATCCGTATTTGTCGGTATTAAGTGGAACAGGAATGTTGGTTCGAACATGCACATCTGCAGTAAACAGAACATACAGCACAGTGCCCACACACAGCATGACAAAGATGAAAAACACTTTCATAATTTTGCCGACTAGTTCTGTTGCCATTGCTTTATCAGAATGAAGAAAATAAAATGGTAATACTATTGTCTGGTTACGTTTAAGTCTATGTATTTGCCAAATTGAGACATAGTGAAATGGCAGAGTAACTCGTTTTATTTTATGCTTTGCAATGAAATAGTGGAGTTTAGCAATGATATAAAAGTAGTATTTCATACGTATGAAGTATGGAATTTTATTTGTTCACTGCCGAAACTACTTTCTTTTTGTCAATATCAAAAACTTTTTTTTTTATTTGTTTAGAGAATAATTGTTTAATAAATATCGTTCGTGTGTAAATGGTCTAACCAATAAAATGACTATAGCTTTTAAAAGTGGTCCAGTACTTCAGAATTGTTGTCATTTACAGTAAAAATGTCATTTGGTCATTTTTTTTTAAAAAACTTTTTTTTCCGAAAGTTGCTGTAACGGTTATATCGATTGATTGGAAATAACTTAACTAAGAAAATGAGCCGTAGATTATTGATTGATTACGTAGTTTAGAATAAGCAATTTTATCATGCTAAGCCAATGACGTCGTCAATTTTTTATTTATTTTTCTGAATACTGCAGTATACTTTGATTATAACGTGGATTGTGCGCATATAAAATCGATTCAAGCTAACCAGAAGGCCTTATTGCCTACTGACCGTTCCAAGTCGGTTACCCTGTATTCACCATCTTTTCTGTTGTTTTTTTGTCTCTTTTCATTTTTGTTTACACTGTCTTGTCTATTTGGGCGCTGAAGACAGGATAATAGCGAGGATTGTGCGCATACGAAATCGATTCAAGCTAACCAGTAGGCCTTATTGCCTACTGACCGTTCCAAGTCGGTAACCCTGTCTTCACTACCCTTTCTGTTGTTTTTTGTCTCTTTCATTGTAGTTTAAAGTCCTTGTTTGCAGTACAGTGCGGACCAACGATGCCATTGCGTTCGGACGCTGTGGTTTCTATAGGACCCTATATATCATTTTGTCGTGAATAACAGATTTAGTGCTCTAACTTCAGTATGTACACTCATGCTTCGCATTCTTGAAAATATAAAGTTTTCACACTTCTCGATGAAATAAAATCTGTTATTCACTCCAAAACAACAAATATCCCCTATATATTAAAATAAGTTACTACCCTTTCCTTACTAATGTCAATGTTATATTAAGAGACCAATAAAGCAAAAGCAATGTTCGTCTGAATGCACATGCATTCTTGAAACGGGCATATTTGTATATACAACATACAATTGGGAACTGAAACGTTTATCTCTTTAAACAGGTAGTCCCTTAATATAGAGGTTTTCACTTAACGTATTGCATCAACATTGACTGACACGTTTAAGTTTAATGGTGTTTTAAGTTATTTTCAGCACATTATAGGCTATATATGACGTTGTCTTTTCGTGGTGGAGTCAGACCACCCGTTTTTCAGTATTGTACGCACGAGTAGCACGTGAATCAACGATGACACAGACACAACGTGATTTCGAAAGAAATAAAAATAGGAATACTTCAGTTACAATAATCAGTCAAAAGTCAATGTGAACGTTACGCTTGTGGGTTTTTTTGTTTAATATTTTAAAACGATTGAATGAAATATGAGAAAGGTGCATACATTATACAACATTAGCGATCTGATCTCATTTATATTATACATGCTTATACGCGCGTCTATAAATTAGGATCTGCACCGTAAGCTGAAGTACGGAATATAGCGTTTATACGATACGAAAGATAGCGATCTGATCCAATGGGCCACATAGCAATCTTGCTTTATTTTCACAAAAAAATATTTTTAAAGCAAGAATATTTCCATTTTAATAAAAAGTAAAAATTGAATTCGATATGGTTCTAATAAGCAGTTTATTTAATTTCAAAATATAATTATCGTGGCTCCAGCTAAAAATGGAGAGTTTACAATAGAATGTGCATCAACTCTGTAGTTTTCCACGTTCTAAGTCCATTTTTGCATATTTAACTAGATGTAAATGGCGGGTGGGCCTGGAATTTTCAATTCTGATGGCGCCTTAGAACCTTTGTGCGTGCGCAGTAATATTTTAAATAAGGCTGAATTGTTTAAACTGTGCACGTTTCATCTTATTTTACACACCAAGTAGGCAAGTTATAGCCACTTACTAATATTAATGCCCGCGTTTAATTACCCTAAGGAGAAAAAAATATGCAACTTTTGTAGACATTCGGTTTATTTTGATGTGTGCAAATGTGTAAAACAGACGTCAATATTACCGTATATCCCTTACTAGAAGGAGTACTGTTTAGAATTACCGGTACATATAAAAGGGTCTCTTATAGAGAAAGTAATTTTCGTTTTGAATTTAATTATCTCCATTTAATATACTAATTTACTCAATTCACCGAATCCTAGTGACTGTTTTTACATTGCGTGTGTTGTTGTTTTTCACTAAAACCCGTTTGGATCAGAATATTTTAAAAAGAATCTCCGAGGTCGAATGGTTAATGAATTTGCGTAGTAAACCTTCGCCTCTCACCGCTGTGAGTTCGAATCCCACTGGGAGCTCGACTTGTAAGTGAGGACGTGTCGATTCTTACGGATGACTAGAGGTGTACAGTACTGGTTCTACCCAGGAAAAGTGGGTTGTCTGCCTCCACTACAAAACATCGACCCTTATATATAACCTTACATGTGTTGAAAATGACGTAAAACACCATACAAACAAACAAACAAACAAACAAATAAACAAAATTCCTATTATTTAAATTAAGATTTTGTTTTTTTAATATTACAGATAATACATTGTTGGTTAAAGTTACAACATGTATGAGTAGATATAAAAATCGAACAGGAAAAGTAGCATTCAAGGATGACAGTCATCCACAAACACACAGACACAAAGAACAAATTTAAAGATGGATAAAATGCCAAATAAGACATCACAAACACAAAAGGGTTGACAATAGGGAAACCGCATTGGACGATTTGTTTTAGTCTGTATTACGGAGCAATTATGCAAACTGCTTTAGCATTGTGATGATACACATGAAATAAGTTGGTGTTCCTGGTCCGCATTTTACATCCCATACGGTGTCAGACCAGTCAGGAAGTACATCCGGGTCGTAGGGGGCTAAAGTAGTTCCTTGAAAAAATTCAAAGTTACTAGTTTGCATGTGTTTTCCCAAGAATAGTTTTTATTTCATTGTTAAATCTAACCTGGTTTTAAAGTATTTTGTCTGTTGTCATGAAAAGTAAGTATTTTACTGTGTTTGTCGGGATTATTTCTTTGGAGAATATGAGCACAGATGTTAAGAAGAGAGTGTGAATGAATGACGTGAAATGTTGAAAGACTGAATCGGTGTTTTATTCCGGATATGGGACCGTTTGCGAGCCAAATGTGTTTAATTAACAGAATTAACGTGTATTTAAACTAACGCATGTTGTGGAACTTGTGACTGATCTCCAAATATACACTAGTTTGCATTGTGTTCAATGGGCTGATTTTCACCGGTCTGACATCATACACTGCCCTATCCTCTTCGAAATCCCACTCACTTCAATTCTCTCCCACACTTCGAACACTAATAGTGTAACAAACACTACTTAGGGTGCATATATACTGAACAAAAAAGAAACTTTAGACTTTTTTGCTGGTATTTCCATAGGCCAGTTTTTGAGGGCGTAAAAACGCTTAAACAGAGTTTTAATATAACAATGTTTGATGTTTGTAAGCACCCTTAAGTGAGTACTAAATAACCCATTAAATAGTTTCAAATTTGCCAAGCAATAATCTCTTATGGATGCTATGGACATTTTAAAGGGAGGTAATTTGATGATTTTTGATAATCAAAAGCTGCCATCTACACAATCTGTGTTATGTTGTTTTTATGTGATTGTTTTTGGTAAGGAACATATAAACAATATTGTCTCGGACAAACTTCTGTAATTTTCGTAGATTTAATTTTCTTTTATGGCCAAAATGCATGTTTTATCAAAAAGGGGGCAATGTTTTCAAGTTTGTTTTGTATCTATACAATCCAGAATGACTTTGTAGACGTGTTTTTTTCTCATCTTTTTTCTGTAACGCTATTGATGTGGTGGAAGAACTCTAAAACAAAGTAACGCCTCAGGTCAGGTAGCTTTTGAAAGAAATGTTTCTTCGTCTTTTTCAAGTATACAAACACGTTTTTATCATCCGCATGTTTCAGCATTTGTTAGCTTACCCATATAACGATTAAAGTGGCTGTATTAGAAATGCTCTGTCCTTTGTTTACGTTCTTACAAATGTAGATTGAGCTGGCATAGACATGAAAATGCCCACTGCTTGTTAGTGAAAATGTTTCAACATACGTCTTTTTGCAGACGATACTAGTCTTTACATTATAATTGAACATATAATGATATTGTTACTTCTGCAAATACGATCAACTCTGATATAGCAAAAATTACTGAGTGGTCCAAAAATGGCTCGTTACATTCAATCCCAATATCGCAAACGTAACAAACCTGTTTATCCTCCTTTGTTTATGTCGAACGAGCAAATTACTGCCGTTCCTTCACGAAAGCTACAAGCACCTTGCTGTTTTTCTTTCAAATGACTGCAGTTGACACTCGCACATAGAATAAAGCCTGGTCTAGAATTAATATAATGAGGAGGCTAAACTTCAGCTTGACAGGAAATCACTAGAAAGTATGTATATATATCATTTATAAGACCACTCCTCGAATACGCTGACGTCATATGGGACAATTGCACTAACTACGAAAAGGCCGATCTCGACAAAATACAGACTAAAGCTGCCAGAATAGCAACAGGCTCGACCAAATTAGTATCCTTAAATGAATTAAACAAAGAGATTGGATGGGAATCTTTGGAATCGCGAAGATATAAACACAAACTTACCTTATTTTATAAAATGGTTAATTCCTTAACACCCCCATATCTTGCATTGCTAGTACCTACAACAGTTAGTGCAGCATCAGGCTACAGTTTGCGAAATGCAAACGATCTTCAAGCTATTAATTTCCGAACTAGTCTCTACACCAACACCTTCTCTTTCCTTACTTCGGTTACTCGTGAGTAAGTAAGAAACTCTTTTCGAAGTAAGAAACTCTGACTCCATAAATGCACTAAAGCATCACCTTAACCGTAACCTTAATTACACGCCTAAGCATTATTACACAGGTAAAAGACGTGCACAGCTGCTTCATAGTCGGCTCCGCACCAAGTGTAGCGCGCTTAACCACCATTTGTTCATAAAAAACATCATCGACTCTCCCTTATGTCGATGTGGTGGCATAGAAACTACTCAACATTACATATTCAGCTGTCGATTGTACGACAATGCTCGTGCGGAAAGGCTGATTATACTTCAACCACTGTGCACAGCTTCACTAAACATAATATTATTTGGTGATTCCTTGGTATCCCACGATATCAATGCCACTATATTTGAAATTGTCCGGAAGTTTATTTTGTCGAGCAAACGTTTTTAACATTTTACAACACAAGAGACCAATATATGTTTCCTGGGTCGGATGCTGTCGTCCTGTCTCCGCCGGTCACCACCACTGTTGCCCCACTATCGTGTCTTTTTCAAACTTGTTTTGGTCCCTATAACTAATCATTGTTGGATATATAGCTATATTACATTAAACACTTATAACATATTGCCACTGTGCAATTGTATACGCCATTGTTATATGTAATTTATATGATACCTAGGAAAGGCACTGCTTTCGTTCCAATCCTTTTTCACATTTATTTTATGTACATTTTCACCGATTGTATAAATATTGGAAATGAAATAAGTTTAAACCAAAATGTTCTTAAGAATTTCGTATGAAAGACAATAACTATTCAGTAGTTGTCTCACCTTTTCGAAAAAGAAAAAGAGGCATATATGTGGTGGTCTTTTTCATCGGCGACGGTGACTAGCCTCCACGTTAAGATTACGCGACATGCAGTACATCGTCGGAACTAACGCGTAATAAAGAGTAACGTAATGTAAAGATCGGATGAAAAATGCAGGTAGTGGTGACATAAAAAAGTTAACACATATTTCAATAATTCAAGGACAATAGCTCCGGTGTTACTAGTCCGAACTGGCTGGTTTATAAACTCGTTAGAGCTTTTATTGATATTAATAATCTTGTAAAGTTTGGTCAAGATCGGATGAAAAAAGAAAGTGCTAGAGTGTTGACATCAAAAAGTAAACGAACGACTGACGGACGACGGACAAAAGACTTTGTTTTTGTTTTTCTTTTGCTGTTAATTTACCAGAAAATCTCCAGAGTTACCATGAATATGCTTTGCTTAATATTTATTTAAATGTGCTTTATTTTACTGTAAACGAATTCAGTTTTTGTTTTCTTTTCATCAACGTTAAGTGCATGGGTTTAGCTCTGTTTTACTGTAAGAATATGCCATAGAACAACCACGCTTGGCTCATACTTGTATAATGGGTAAATATGTAAACGTGTTCGATGGGTCAGTTGCCCACAGTATTAGTGGCACGACACATGAAAGGCGGATCCAATACTCTTTTCAACGCTTGAAACTTCTCCCAATTGAATCAAGTATCCAATCACTGCTGTGTGATTGATATTTTTTCTGTCAATTGCACCCACCAAAGCTCGAATACGCGACCTTCAGCTGCTCTGTAGTCGAACTCTGTAACAGCTCGGACACATCGGCTAGCTGTATACTGGTATGTTCAATGCAAAGCTATAGATTAGAACAACAAATTACAATCACATTGACTTTTACTGGTCACCTACTTCAGTCAAATGTATGTTAATTGTGATGTTAGCTCAATGTTTCTACCGCCGTTTTCTTTTACCAAAATCCTTATTATTTTAGCTCTCAATTTTCTAAAAATTACTCAAAACCCAACCCTGTTGGCTTTTTATTTTGTATAATACGGTTTGTTAATACTATGAGGTCTCGTTTATGTAGAGCAGGGCAGGGCATGGCAGAAAGGGGCTGGGCTGGGCTGAGTATGGCAGTGCGGAGCATGGGCAGGCTGGAAGGTGTATGTTGGTACTTTTTGCCATTGAATTAACAAAAATTGCTATATTTTGTCTTGTCAACACTCTAGCCCCTCCATTTTACCAAACTTTGCCAGATTGTTGATATTGATGAAAGCTCGTTCAAGTTTGAAAACCAGCCGGATCGTACCAGTAACACCAAAGTTATTGCCCTTAAATTATTATTGAAAGATGTCAACGCTCTAGTACCTTCATTTTTCATCCGATCTCTACCAACATTTACCAGATTGGTAATGTCATTGGGTGAGTTCAGGGTTCTCCCATCGGTTAACGAAAGCGCCCTCAGTAGCCATAGGCAACCATCGGTAACCATCGGGTGCCATCGTTAGTTGTCGGTTTGCCGATGGGTAAGATTTTGGTAACCAATCTTACCAATACCTGAGGTATCATTTGTGGACTCTTTTTGGCATAAGTTCAAAATGGCGACGAACATCATCACCGAAACGCGTATTGTTGATAATTTAATCCCAATAAACATACAGTGAATAATGTGACGTATAATGTCTTCAAATTTAATTGTCCAGTTTTAAAATGTAAAAACTCCCCTGCCTTTTCATTTTGCTAATATATGGGTAGCCAATGGTAACCTTGCCCTGCCGTTGGTACCATATACTACACATAGTAACACCGGAGTTATTGCCTTGAATTAACGAAAATTGCTATATTTTGTCTTGTCAACAATCTAGCGTCTCCATTTTATACCCTACCTTTACCAATCTTTGCCAGATTGTAGATATTGATGAAAGCTCGGACATGTTCGAAATCATCCAGATCGGATCAGTAACCCCAGAGTTATGGCCCTTGGTTTGCTGGGGAAAAAAATGCCGTTTTCTGCCTTGGGACCACTCTAGCACCTTCATTTATTATTTGATCTTTACCAAATTTGCATAGATTGTTTATATCAATAAATTTTGGAGAAGTTCGAAAGCCAGCTAGATCGGACCAGTAACAGAGATATGGCCCTTGATTTAGTCAAACATGCTGAATTTTGCCTCGTTAAGATGATAGGGCTTTAATTTTTCACCCGATCTTTACCTCGTTTTTAATATCAATGAAAGCTTTGACAAGTTCGAAAACCATTCTGTATTTCGCCTCGTTAAGACGATAGGGCCTTCATGTGGCCGAATTTCAACGAAAACTTGCAGGGATGATCAGCCACAAGTCTGGTTGTGCATATCGTCTCCGTGTTCCGGTTGAATGATTTTGGCAAAGTTATACCCCTTTAACGGATTAAGTACAAAACTATTGTCCGGACTAGTTCCCCTGAACCCCTGGCCGAATGTCAACGAAACTTTGCAGGGATGATCAGTACCAAGCCATGTTGTGCATATTATCACCGTGTTCCGGCTCAAATATGTTTGGCGGAGTTATAGATTTTAATGCACACATTTTGTCCGGACTAGTTCTCCTGAACCTCTGGCCGGATTCCACTGAAACTTGGCAAGGTTAATCAGTATCAAGCCTATTTGTGAAAATCGTCGCCGTGTTCCAGTTGAATGATTTTGGCGGAGTTATGGCCCTTTAAAGGTTTTAATACACAAAATTTGTCCAGATAAGTCTCTTCAGTACTCCTGGCCTGATTTAAACCAAAAGTTTAGGGATGATAAGTACCAGGCCAAGTTGTGCATATCTTCGCCGCGTTACGGTTTAATGCTTTTAATCAGAGATATGGCCCTTACAGTTTTAAGTACACACACTTTGTCCGGACTAGTTCTCCTGAACCCCGGACCGGATTTGAATGATTTTTGGCAGATTTATGGCCCTTTAACGGTTTTAATACATTTCAACGAAATTTGGCAGTGATGATCAGTACAAAGCCTAGTTGCGCGTACCATTGCCGTGTTCCGTTTGAATGATTTTCGGCAGAGTTATGGCCCTTTAACGGTTTTAATACAAAACCTTTCTCCGGACTAGTTTTCGTGAACTCCTGGCTTAATTTAAATGAAACTTAGCAGAAATGATCAGTGCCAAGCCTGGATATTGTGGATATTGGTGTTCCGGTTGAATGGTTTTTATTGGAGTTGTGGTTCTTTAAAGGTTTTAATACACAAAGTTTGTCCGGACAAGTTCTTTTCAGTCAGGCTGCGTATATCATTTTCGTATTCCGGTTGAATGCTTTTTGGCAGAGTTATGGCCCTTTAAAGGTTTTAATTCACACACTTTTCCCCCGACTAGTTCTCTTATTCTACCAAGCCTTATTGTGCATATTGTTGTGTTCCAGTTGAATGATTTTTATTGGAGATGTGGCTCTTTCATGCTTTAATACATAAACTTTGTACTAACTAGTCAGTTTGCGAATATCATTTTTTTGCATACCGGATAAGGCTATCCACGTTTTACATGTGGGGTGGAAAGTCCTAAAAGAATAAAAGTGAAAAGATAAAAGTCACGCGCGCATGCAAAAAAAACGTTAGTAGCTGGCGGCGTCAACGAACAACATGTCTGATATGCAAGAAAAAGAATCTGTCATGGGTATTTGGCTCAGATAGAGAATTCCAACCCTCGGTATAAGTGTTTTAATCGAAACCTCGGCTCCCACCCTCGGTATAAGTGTTTTAATCGCCGAGGTTCCGAGGTTCCGATTAAAACACTTATACCGAGGGATGGAATTCCCTATCTTCACCGGATACTCATAAAAGATGATTATAGTCTTGTTCCAGTTAAATGGTTTTCCGCGGATTTGTTTTCGTATTTTGGTTCCGTTAGCTGGGGCCACCAAGTGGGTAATCGGGTAAAAATACACAAAAAACATACTCTTTTGTCCAAATGTGAATGCATTTATAAAACTGGTTTTGTCTAGCGTAAATGGGCCACACAATATGGGTTAACCTGGTGGACTTGAGTAATATCTGTTCTACTGACATTTTGCACAATGCAGGGCAAAGGGTTTTGTCATATATACAACTCATATTCCTGCCCTAACTACAGACTCCATATAGCTAGTAGAGCGATACAGGACCTCTTGGGCCTCTTGTTAGATAAAGTCAACCAAATAGCGGCACCCATGAAATGGAATAAATGAAGAAAAAATATATATAAACTGAAACAAATAGCTAACGCACCAGTAGACAATACCTTTAATATCTCAATAATAACAACTCTGAACGAAACAAATATCTTGTCGATAACGACTGTGAATTAAAAACGATCATTCAAATCACCTGTCTCCAACGGTACCAGTCGGCATATAATAAGTTCATACATTAAAGGTATTGTCTACTGGTGCGTTAGCTGTTTGGTTCGGTATATATTGTATATGGATGATTTAAATCTATATTTCCAGACTTTAAATTGATTTGCTTTTACTTTGAGACAAACCCGCTTCGATTTTTAATATGCGACGGTATCTGTTTGGTTTTATGCCTAAGGCCTCCGCTCCCTCGGCCGTAAAAAGAAATTCTCAGACAGTAAACAGACCTAAGTATAGTCCAAGATAAAACATCAATACATTCAGTTTTCGTAGAGAGACGTGTTTTGTATTGACTGAGTTCATACCCAGTGATTCCACACACACACACACACACACACACACACACACACACACTCTAATTTAAAATTCAACGAAGCGTAACTGGTATAACCACAGTAACTATACACATATAAATCACAATGTTAAGAGTACTGATAGTAGCCATTTACTGAAATCATGAACTGTTCATTTATTATTTGAGTGAAGCTATGAATCTTGAAGTTATTGTGCAGGGTAGGTTTGGCAAAAGATGGCAAGTAAATGTATGAATTATAAAAGAAAGAAAAGTAAATAAAAAAGAAAGAATGTTGTGTTAAATATGTGTGAATGTTCCTTTTGTGATAGTTGCTTCAGGTAAGGGGCGTTATGGAGCGACAAGGTCTTACATGGCCGGGTCCCAGTGACCTTGACCTTTAACATGTTGACCTCAAAATCAATTGGATCGTTCGCGCAATGCAGGCAGTCCACCCATGAAGTCTCATGATATTTGCTTTAGGGGGAGAGGAGTTATGGAGTGGACAATTGTTTTCATTATCGGGTCCCGGTGACATTGACTTTTGACCTACTGACCTCAAAATTAACAGAGATCATCCTCTCACCACAGACAGTCCACCCATGGATGCATGAGATGTGCTCTGGGAAAGAGGAGTTACAGAGCGGAAAAGGATTTTCATGGTCAGATCCCGGTGACCTTGGCCTTTGACCCCTTAGCCTCAAAATCAACAGGAATCATCCTCTCATCACAGGCAGTCTATCCTTGAAGTTTCATGAGATTTGTTTTAGGGCGAGTTGAATTACAGAGTGGAAAATATTTTTCATGGTCGGGTCCCGGTGACCTTGACCTTTGATCTACTCATCTCAAAATCACTAGTGTCATCATCTTACCACAAGCTGTCCTCCTCTGAAGTGTCATGAGATTCCCTTCAGGAAGAGAGGAGTTGTGGAGCGGACAAGGTTTTGTCATTATCGGGTCCCGGTGACCTTTGACCAACTTATCCCAAAATAAATAGGGTTCATCCTCTTACCACAGGCAGTTGATCTGTTAAGTTTCATGAGATTTGCTTTTGGGGGAGAGGAGTTATGGAGCGGACAAGGTTTTGTCATTATCGAGTCCCGGTGACCTTGACCTGTGACCAACTAACCTTAGAATCAATAGTGGTCATCTCTCAGCACAGGCAGTTCGTCTGTTAAGTTTCATGAGATTTTCTTCAGGAGGAGAGGAATTATGGAGCGGACAAGGTTTATCATTGTCGGGTCCCGGTGACCTTGACCTTTGACCTACTGATCTCAACATTAATAGGATCATCCTCTCAACACAGGCAGTTCACCTTTGAAGTTTCATGATATTTGCTTCAGGGGGAGAGGAGTTATGGAGCTGACAATGTTTTTCATTATCGGGTCCCGGTGACCTTGACCTTTGACCTACTGTCCTCAAAATAGCAGGGATCATCTTCTCATTACAGGTAGTCCACCCATGATGTTTTGTGAAACATGCTCATGGAATTCAGTATTGAGTTGTGTTTGTATTAAAATTTAAATACCATTTTGTCATTCTTTTATCTAGGCACAATTTAAAAAAGAATAACTTTATTCTCTCACAAATGGCGATTATCTGCCAAAATAAATCCACAGAAGTGAGGGTCATCTATCTTCTAATAATGAAATTGTCGCATGAGTGATTATTTCTTTTAAAAACATTAACACTGAGAAAGAACATGTTATACGTCCAACAGGAAAAGTAGCGTTCACAGAATGCAGTCACTCCAACAAGTATTACAAAAAAAGATGATACAAAAAGTACATCATAAACACATTCAGTAAAAAGCACATCACAAACATATAAGTGTTGACAACAGGGGTACCGCATTGGAACGGTCAGTGGCAAAAGGGACCACCGGGGAATTTACACCGGTTCAAGGTGCACCAAACGTCACTCTTACCCTGACATCATCCCTAAACAACAGGACAGTGTAAATAAAAAATAATCCCCGCCGAGTTAACCCGTTACATTTGAGAAAGCGTAGGTAAGTGTTATAAGAAAAAACACATACATTTTCATGTATATAATATATAAAAAATAAATTAAACCTAAGAAGATAATCCCATATGTACTCGAGGACTAGTCTGAAGCGAAACCCCGTTAAGGGTACTACAACACGGAGTGAAGGACATTCATTCATCAAACGGTTCCCGCCTTAAAGGATTTAGGAACACGTTGTCATAAACTCGTCCTCATGAACCCGTCCGGTCTATGCACAATCAAAGAGGTAAGCATAATTGCAAACTGTAGAAGGGCCTACAACTAAACATGTAGTGCGCCACAGAATACTTCGGTCGTAACGTCTGTTTATAAATGTTCTAATAATTTTAATAAATAACTCGGGGAAGGCACAAAAGTGTATTCATACAGAAATTCAAATCTCACAATTTTAACATGACAATGATTGAAAAGTGTAACAAATAGATCAACAATGTGATATAAACCAAAAATGACACTTTAAATAAGTGAAAATGCCTTTCTTTTTACAAAAAGAAACGAGAATTATATACTGGCCGCCAATATGTTTCTACCCCGGGCCGACACTTCCTGTAATGCAATGAGTATGCTACACCTTGATACCAAGTGTATCTATCTATCTTCTAGTCTCTAGGTGATTAGAACTTGAATGAAAAATAAATTATTCAAGATAACGTCGAACATCTGTGGTCTAACAAATTATGTATCTAATGATTGTTCTTAATATATTGTTTATATCTTTGAATCTGGCATGCATATTAATCGATTTGCATGTTTCATGCTAATTTTCCATCTTCATCACTTTAAAATTGATACGATAATACAAGGCTATTCTTTGGGATTAACAGCTGTTATACAACATGAATTATGCGGAAAATTATTGCACTGTCAATAAAATGGGAAGTATTGTCTAGAGATAGATACCAAAAGGTTTTACTGTGTGCATTTGTATGATCCAAAAGAACTCCAGTTTGTTTCGGATATTTTGGGACTTTTGGTCATCTGGCTCATTTTGCAAAAAGTCTATGATTTCGAATTTCGCATGTTCCTGATCATTACGTGGTCCGAGTATTAACTTTCATACCACATCCAACCCCTACTCCAAGAAGCGAACATGGGATTGCATGGAGTATGAAATAAAACCTTAATGTTGGCTTAACAATTTTGCATATTGTAAAATTAAAACATATATAGGTAATTTTAAACATGTTATCATATTTTTTCAGTAAATAATGTTTTTAAACATGTTTTATTGCCGAAATATCCTCACTGCTAAATCCACTATTTCACTGCTTATCATAAAAAAAATCGTTTTAGCACAAGTATATGTAATTGGTATGTATCTTTTTAATTAAAGCAATGGCACTAGCTAGACGAGTCTTTACAACTGCGGTAGTACTATCCATCATCGTCATGCTGTCTGTGATGTACGTTCAGTTTTCTCCATATATGGATGTTCAACCCAAAGGACCCATACCACTTACCGACAAATACGGATACAAAACTGCAAATAATAACAGAAACAACTACACATGCACCGATGCGTTTAAGAGTCAACATTTTGTAAGACATATGGTAGAACTGGAAATCAATTGTTTGAACTTTTCGCGCTGCTGACTATTGCTAAAAGAAACTGCTACAGTCCTTTATTGAATCAGCAAACATACAAGTTCAATTTAAACTTCATCAAGAGAACTGGAACGTCAGTAGAAAATACACAGCTTTTAAAGGGTTCCAACCGGTTTTCTTAAATTAAAGCGGTATTTCATACGTGTGAAATATCGACTCTTATTTTTTCACTGCCGGAACTATTTTTAAATGTACAACCAACACAGATGCACAGTAAAACGGTTCAAAAGATAATGTTAACATGTCAAGATAAAAGCACTGCGCTTATTCTAAATGGATTTTAAACGTTAAAAGGAAATGACTGCCAATATAAATATATTTAAAAACGTGTTCTATTTGCGTATAAAAATAAAGTATCTTTGTACTGTTTTTTTCAGCAGACAAAACAATGTTTAAAGCAGATTAGAATATTGAAATTGCCTCCCTTGTTGTTATAACGTAGTTTCCCTAAAACTTGTTTGTAAAATCATAAAGTAAAAAGAAAATGTGTTGTCTCGAAGTGAGAAACTTCTCAACGAAATAAAATGTGTTATTTACTCCAAAACATCAAATATCGTCAATGAATGTTTGATTGTTAATGCGCCATCAACTTGCGCGACTACAGAACACAAGGTCATTGTGTTGGAATTATTTTCATGTAACTCGAGCGTTATGATGGGTAGAAAGGCAACAATAATAGGGGGACCGATCTGTCTAATTACTCAAGTGTCTATATAAATGCGGCTAATTCATCATGTCACGCGTTATGGTCTCGTTGTTACCTAGCTCTAGCTCTAGAAACTGTTCTGTTGTTTTATTGATTTTAAACAAGCATTTGATACTGTCTTGAGAATAGGTCTCTGGCAATAATTGCAACATGGAAAATTAATGGAAAATGTTTTAACGTTATATACAATATGTATGATTTAGAGCAATATCTAAATGACAGACATGTTACTGGTGGAAATAAAGAAACAGTAATTGATGATGCACATATTTATCTTAAATTGTTTATTCTAATATACGCAAATTATAATGTTAGATTTAGTGACAATGAATTAGATCTCCAGCATGCACTTAATCATTTCAAGTATACTGCGAAGCGTGAAAAATTTCTATAAATGTAAGTAAAACAAAAAATATGGTTTTTAGTAAGGGTACCCATCACAAAATAAACTATTTAAAATCGGCGAAGAAATAGTAGAAATAGTCAATGAATATAAAGAAATACAAAAAGATCGGACAGGGAAAGTAGCATTCACGGAGGACAGTCAACCACAAAACACAGAAACAAATACGCAAACAGACAAACAAGAAGGCAAAGGCAATATTAAATGCAAAAGACAACACAAACACAAAAGGGTTGACAATAGGGCTACCGCCTTCGAACGGTCAGTGGCAAAGTAGGCCACTGGGGGTTTAAACCAGTTCTAGGGTGCACCAAACCTCACACTTACCCTACTGTCATCCCATAAAAACAGGACAGTATAAATAAAGAAATCCCCGCCATGATCTAATCTCTAACCAACACGGCAGCATCAATAGGCAATATAAGTAAAACACAAATATGCTCGTGTAAATATAATACAAAAAAACAATAGCCTAGAAAGCCACAATGAAGGTACTCAATGACTTTGCAGAAGCCAGAGCAGTAAGTGAATAAACCATTAAGGGCACGCCAAGAAAGATCATGGACATACATACCTAGGAATCTTTTTCTCTAAAAGTGGATCGTTAAATCATACTAAAGAAGATCTAGCAGAACAGGTTATTAAAGCTCTTTTCTCATTAAGAAAAATAAAAAAAATTCACTACCATACGAAATACAACTTGACCTTTTTGACAAAAACAAAAACGATCCTATTATATTATAAGGCAGCGAAATATGGGGGTTTGGAAAAAACTAGAAAGAATTCAGCTCAAATTAAACAAATACATTTTTTATCTTACAAAATCTACTCCTTCTTATAATTATGATATATGGATAGACTGGCAGAACACCTTTATATGTAGATATTAAAATTAGAGTCGTAGCATTCAAAGCTTATAGATAATATAAATGGCAATGACAGAAATACATTTTCATCCAACATTTATTTATTAATGTACGATTTTTACTACTCAAACAAGGTCAAATCTGCGTGGATGGACAATATTAAAATATATTTTGTAATTCTGGCTACTCCGGATTTTGGTACAGCCAGTGTTTTACCAATTCCAAATAGCTAATTAAAGCTTTATATCAGCAACTTAAAGATACCTTTATCAAAAGTTGGCTATCTGATATAGGAAGAATGTCAAACACTAACAAATATAAACTGTTCAAAACAGAATCTAAACAAAAGTAAATGTATTGAGGATATTTGTTGGTTTGGAGTGAATATAGGATATATTTTCATCGAGAAGTGAGAAAACTTATATTTTCGCTCGTGCTTCTTCTCGATGAAAATAAATCCTATATTCACGACAAACTTACAAATATTCTATTTATTATATACTTTTTATCATGCAACACTACCAAACTGTTTCAAACAGAAAATACGTTTTTTTCCGACAGTTTCCCTTTAACGTATTCGCGGATAAATATAGTAACGTCAGCGCGTGAGGCGATTTACATATATTTAGTGCGCATAGAATATAGTTCTAAACTTTGACACAAATTATGACTGTTATAAGCAAATGTAGAAAAAAGTAGTTCCATTTTATTCCGACTGTGAGAATATCAGTTCTTATATTCCCACTGTGAAAATATAAACAATGAGAATATGAGGTTTATTCTAACCATACAATCTACTATTACACGGGAAGTATATAATAAATACAATTACTACCCACTTACGTATGTAAAAACTAATGGCATTTCGAACCAGAAATCACCAGTTACCCATTGAAACTGGAAGATGGAGAGGTATAGCTTCACATCAAAGGCAATGTAACCCATGTGTGTGTTTTGGAGAGGGGGGAAATCTTGTTCCATATGTCATCTTGTCCATACGTTACCGTTGATGTGGTGGAATCACGCATGAGTGGATTGTAAATTTACACTGAAGGTAAGAAATGATTTTTTGCTTGTTCTTATTTATATATTCCAGAAGTGTCATATAACGCAAAATATGGTCCATACGGTATCGAACGCTCGCCTGAACGTTGTTTTGTCTAAACGTTTGTCGTTTTTTTCAAAACATTCGAGGAAATTATGAGTTTTTCTACCTAAACACAATAACGTGCACAAAATAACGCAAACCTTAACCGGGCAAATGCATTCAGTCGCGCTGTACATACTTCTGTGAAGTAAATGACACTCGCCTACGCAACGTGTTCAAGTTTGTTTGGTATCTTTACAATCATCAAGAATGACTCTGTAGACGTATTTTGGTCATTTCTTCTTTGTAACGCCGTTGCTGTGGTGGAGGTACTCTCAAACGAAGTAACGCCTAAGGTCAGGTAGCATGTTAAAGATATTCTATTAATAATAATGACAAACGGAATTGTAACGGAATGATATTTGTTATAGATGAGCTAGGAAAATGTGTACGAGATTCTAACCTACTAAATTTCTGAAACATAATGACATAACTTAGGGAATGCTCAGATAATGCATCTGGCACTTTCTTGAGACGACAGTGTAAAAAACAAATGAATACAGTGACAAGTATTTAGGTGGCTGTCAAAAGCAAGTGTCTTAATACAGGTAATATTTGCACCAAGCGCTCTCGACCTGAAATGACAGTGACGGAGATAAAGGTTGAGTACTTTTTTAAAGAGTATAACTGTTTAGGATCCATATTGGAAAAACTTCAAAACCGTGTAGCTCGTGTTGTGTTATGTTATAGCTGTATGCATGATAGAGAATGACAAATATTCTTTAACATTATGTTTGCGCAGACTAACAATAGTATTCAATTTACCGAAGAATAATACAACAAAAAAAAAGCGAACCAAGTTGCAAATTGTGTGAACATTTTGATTTTAACTATGTACGAGTATGATTTGACTATGGGTACGACCTAACTATGTATACGTTTTAACCAGACGTGGAAAAGTTTTGGGCGTTACATGTATATATACTATACTATATAAGTCAGTGAAATCCATCCATAAGCCAATGAAATCTCTCCATTCAATTAAAAACTGAAGATAAAATACGTCGTTTAAAATATCTGCCCTGCTAATATATTTGGGTAACTACATTAATGTTGGTCAATGGACTCGAGTGACTCTACCCACCACGTGCACGCGTGTTATAAGGCATACTAAAAAGGTCCAACAGATCGACTTGGCGTGTAGCATCAAAAGAGCACAGCCACTCCACAAAGAGCTAGAATTAAACAGCAACAGGACAACATTGATAAGAAGAAGAAATATTTGAATATTCAATACGATGGGACAGGAGTGGGGGCGAGCTATTAAATATCCCCACATACATAATCTAAATAAGTATATTTAAAACTAAGTATAATGAATAAATACAAGTAAGACGACGCTGTCTATACATAAGAAGTAATATTTGAGAGATCTCGTTTTCGTAAAAAGTATACAAATGAATGATAATGGACACAAACGTTTAAGCTATACATTATTTCTCAGCAACACAACTTTCCAAACAAATAACACATATCTTTGAGCGCACACATACACCCGCACGCACGCACGCACGCACACACAACCTATCCCCTAGTGTTAAATAGAATGAACTTTTTGTTTTTGGTGGGAATGTTTCAGCTATAGTTGGCGCCCACTTAAATATGAGCAGTTAAGATGTATAAAAGCTTGATTTGTTGGATTGTCAAATGTAACCCCTCCCCGCCCACCATCCGCCAACTCAAATTTTATATATCCTGAGTCAGGATAAGCGTAATTTCCCTAAATCTGGTGTCATTCTTATTGTTACATTATCAACGTATCAGACAAAAACTTACCAGGACTGTACACAAACGATACGGGACCTGTAAGGCGGATTTTGTTTATATTCTGAATTTTACAGAACTGAATGCAGCGCTCTGCTTCGCGTCGCTTGCAAATAGTTTCATAACATTCCAAATATAAACGATAACCTATATTTCCTTTGATACGCGTGTTAGTCGTTACCTTTTATAAACAATTCGCGAGTTCTATCAATGTTCGATGTACTCGTGAAACCTATCATTTCCTTAAAACTATCCGTAAATCGTTGAGAAATTCCACTTTCCAACAGATAGAAGTTAAATAGCAATGGAAAATGAAACAAATATACGTCGACAACTTGGTCTACATGTCTTTTTATCAAGCAACGAATACAGATTCGCTATTTCCTACGAAATTGTTGGCATTCGTGATTCATGTCAATGCCAAATTTAACAAAACTTCTCAAATGTTCTCAATACCATAGAAACATGAAAGTATATGTATGGCTAAAAACAGCATTTTCATGCGCATATGATGGTAGTATTCCTAGATTGATACATCAACAAATAAAAACGTTTTCTCTGTTTTCCGGAATATTGTTATCCGAATTGGCTGCCAATTGCCGTGTAAACTATCTTCTGGGTTATCGAGAGCTTTTCAGTCGCTTGCCCCAACCGAAGCTCCAATACTCTGTAGTCGAACGATGTAACCACTCGGCCACGGTTGCTCTCTGTATACTGGTATGTACACTGCCAAGCTATATATTAAGAACAACAAAGTATCATCACACTGAGATTTACTGGTCGTTTACTTCAGTCAATTGTATGTTAATTTTGGTGTTCCCTCCATTGTTTCTACCGCCGTTTTCTTTTATTAAAATCCGTGTTTTTATAGATAATACTTGTTAATGATAGGAGGTATAGTTTCATAGAGGACAGGGCAGAGCAGAGAATGGCAGGGCAGTGCAGGGCAGACATTACGATTTTAACGTTTGTATTCATCTTTCATTCATGCGGATAACTGGATACCTGGAAATGTGTTAATACATGTATACTTAACCCTAATTCGTGACTCGATTTTCTTTTGAAAACAAACGCTGATAAACGGCGTATTTGGAGAGGCTATTTAACAGCCATATGGAGTACACAGAAAATCTATTTGAACAATGTTCTTATGCATATCATTTAGACTATATGAAGTTAGTTACCTATCTAGTTAAACGTCAGGCAATGTGAACATTTTACCAAATCATTTTACCGCCTGTTTCCATGTTGTTTACAGTTGAAGAATTGGAGATCAAGTGGGGTTAACTCGGTGTACGCAAGAAGATGACGTCATGTAATCCAAGTGGTAGGTACTTTGTGAATCCCATATTGTGTACAACAATTTAACCATTACATGGTAAAATACAGCAGAGTTCAAAACAGTGTGGCCATTTTACAAACGATCTGCATAAAATGATCTCGTAACAGATATTCTCTTTAGCTAATCAATTTTGAGGAAACGTTATTTAATAACCGTGAATCGAACCCTTAATATCGTGCATTGAAATCAAAACGTGCACTTAAAGCAGCTCTACTAACCCCTAGACCACGGCGGAATGTTATATCGGTATGTCAAATGTATGTGATTATATTATATTCAGTCAGTCAGTCAGTAAGTCAGTTATCGCGAGCAGCTGATAGGCTGTCTTGTACAATACGCTGCTTTATGACGATTATGTATTTCGGGAAACCAGCATAGAAATAACCGCGAAATGTACTGCTCTGGTCTTGATTATCTTCGACGCTTGATTGTAAATAAAAACGTTTGTCTTGAAAACAAGCAAGCGTCGCAAATGATCTAGACTAGTTCTGCACAACGTTTTCCCAAACGTGTCGCTAGATGGCACCTATAATGTTACACTCTGCGTCATCAATACAAATTCCACAAACTAACTCTTCCTTTCTTAGAACTAAACCATATGTTCGCCTTACACCTTTAAATCTTCATTCGGCAAACCTCGTTTCATGTTCCTTCTAATAATATTACTAGGATATTTATTAATGGCTCAAAAGTTTCCGTAACTCCTCTAGGATCACCTGTTTTGAGTAAATACCATATAAAATAAAGGTATGATAATGGACCTTGGGAAACGGCCGAGTCTCCTTTCAGAAATCATTTAGTTCATTCAAGGTGCAGGGTGTTTCCCTCTATTAAGAAGTGCAATGCTAAGAGGTGCAGTTGTTGCAATTATTTATCTTGCAAGTCCACCATTAAATCAGCTGTTAATGGTAGGTTGTTTAATGTATGTCCAGCTTCAAATGTTGATTGACGTACATCTCACGTCATTTATGTTCTGACCTGAAATGCACCACGTTGCGGTATACAATATATCGATCCTTAAAAGTTCGATTTCGTTAACACAAATGTAATGCAAGTAATCCTAAAAAGTCAAAAAATTACATGTACCAACACTTTCATCAGTCAGGTCATAATTTTAATAATTTAACTGTTCAACCGGTTGAATATATATTTTTTGATAATGATGCTACTAAAAGCTTTAAAAATGAAAGCTAGACCTATATTGCAGAACTTAAGTGGATGAAAAACTTACAGACACCTTATCCACTCGGCCTTAATGACAATATTTATCAAGAAGGAAATATTTCTAAAGATCCTAATATTGACATTATTTCTGTATTTTCTATTCGAAAGCGTCAATCTAGGTCTCATGGTCTTAGGCGTAATAGTAACATTACACGTAAATCCCGTGTAATTATTTCTGTCGCTGATTTACATACTATTTTTAAACAGTCTGGAAAGCACTCTATGCTTTCACGGCTTACCTCTTTGTTCATTTCTTCACTAAAGTTGATCGACGAGGAAGCCGACACAATTTTCATTCGTACAGATCCCTTGTATAACACTGCTTCCATAGTTCAAAGCTATACACAACATGTTCTCCGACCCCATATTGACAATGAGTCTGATCACGTCAGGAATTTTCTATAACTACTATATATTAATAAAGTTATTGATTTCATTGACATGCCTAGTATTATTCGAGATACTCATGTTGTTGATTCTATCCCAAAATATTTCAAAAATTCCGAAAGTCCTGTAATTTGTTATAAGTATAAAAAGCCTATTAAAAATATTATTTTCAACTACAACAAAATAGTTTTTGACCTTGATATAGTACATAATAGGAATGTGAATGCAACACATCAAAATTTTGCTATGCTCCAGCAGGTCATGTCATCACTGGTAATTTTGATATTGTTGATAAACGTATTCGGCATTTGTTTTCGAAAGGTCCTAAATATAGATTACCTTCAACTTTTGATTGTAATGCCTGTCGTGCCCAGATCGCCCAAACCATTGAAGATTTTAATATAAAATGGTGACGTAGAGAACATGCGGACCCAAATTTTCTTGTCGTGTTGCCTATTGATGCTGCTTTGTTGGTTAGAGATTAGATCATGGCGGGGATTTCTTTATTTACACTGTCCTGTTTTAATGGGTTGACAGTAGGGTAAGTGTGAGGTTTGGTGCACCCTAGAACCGGTTTAAACCCCCAGTGACCTACTTTGCCACTGACCGTTCCAAGGCGGTAGCCCTATTGTCAACCCTTTGATGTCGTTTGCATTTAATATTACTTTTGCCTTCTTGTTTGTCTGTTTGCGTGTTTGTTTCTGTGTTTTGTGGTTGACTGTCTTCCTTGAATGCTACTTTTCCTCTCCGATCTTTTTATATTTCTTGGTACTAATATATATTCAAATCAGCCTTTAATCACACTAAATATTGTTTAAATGTGAAATAGAATGTTTTAACTAAATGGGAGATTACATTGGAATACAAAATGTGAGTGAAAAAGTAGATCAACCTAAGTCATGCCGACGATTTAAAATACTCCATGGTATTAGTATAATTTTAGTATGCCTTGACTAGGTCACTAGCCACTGCATACTACAAATATGCCAGACGAAGAACCTACGAATTTCTGTCTATATCGTTCTTTCTTTCTGTAAACGTCGACCTGGCCACGCCATAAGACAGCAGCGAGGTACTAATTACTCCTGAAGCAGATTAGTATGAGGGCTGAGAATATGGCTTTATTTCTAAACGTTTAAAAGATAATGATCGTCCATTTTAATTTTGTTCACAAATGGCCAAAATCAACGCCTATTGACAATTGTTGCACTATGGATTGCTAATAACCCGTTTGTTATAAACGAATGTTGAAATAGGGGTTGCTACATATACTATAGTTTATGCTAAGAATGAATGAATGAATGGACCTTTCATTACGTGGTCCCGCCTTAATGCCATTAAGCGCGCGAATAATGGGATATAGGGTCCTATAGAAACCACAGCGTCCGAACGCAATGGCATCGTAGGTCCGCACTGTACTGCAAACAAGGACTTGACAATATAATGAAAGAATAAAAAACAACATAAAGGGTGGTGAAGACAGGGTTATATTAGCAGGATTTTATAACGAATATTTTGACAATAATACACGTTTTAATGAAAAATGCAAAAACCTGTTTAAAATTACCTATTTAATGTATTAATTTTACAATATGCAAACTATTTAATCCGATTGCATACCCACAACCGACCCCGTTTTCGCTTCTTGGAGATGGGGTTCGATGGGATATGCAAGTTGCAAACACTTAGGTGTAAACTATCATTTTAAAAATTAAATGTTTATTTTATCATTCCACACGCCAAAACGATTAGGAGATTAGATCAACTTCGCAAGGCATATTCGGGTTATCCAAAATATAATTCAGCATTTATTCCTTACTGTTGCTGTGCATCCTTTCTAGTTTGTTGGTACACTTTAAAAACAATGCTTTACGTTACTTACGTCATACCTTTCCAAAACGGTGGATAATAATAACGTCTATTAAGAGCTTTATCTAAATCGGATCCCAAACGTGGGTACCCTTCAAAATAAACAACCATACCACCACTAAACCACGCTCCCATCCAACCAAATGTTCCACTAGTAATTATCGCGTGATCACATAAGCTCATTAATGCTAAGTCTTCACTCACTGCTGAAAACGGACTAAAATATACATTTGTACCATGTATTTGACTTTTGCACCATTTTATATCATCACTCACAAAAATAAATGTTATTAAACTATTATTTAATGTGTCCGTATAATATGTCATTGCATTTCTCAAATATGCGACATCAGCAATCCCGAAACCTCTCTTCTGCCAATATTTGGACATCATATCTCCCCTTCGCACGTGGACACACACTTTAACGGTTTGTTCCAGTGACATATTTACCAAATATGCCTGAGCTATTTGTATCACAGATGGCTTGAAAGTCATCACAGATTGTAAATATTTTTCATAATGACAGAAGTATCTCCAGTCTTGGAAAAAATTAACAATCGTCCAATTAAAACTGGAATCAAGTCGTTCTGTTTCTTCTAAGTATGAAAGCCGGCTGGAACCCTTTAAATGCTGTGTATTTTCTACTGACGCTCCATTTCTCTTGATGAAGTTTAAATCGAACACTGCATCGAAACTGTATGTTTGCTGATTCAATAAAGGTGTGTAGCAGTTTCTTTCAGCGATAGCCAGAAGCCCGAAAATTTGAAACAACTGATTTCCAGTCCTACCAAATAACTTATTAAGTGATACAAAATGTCGACTCTTAAACTCATCGGTGCATGTGTAGCTGTTTCTGTTATTATTTGCAATGTTGTATCCGTATTTGTCGGTAAGTAGAATGGGTCCTTTGCGCTGAATATGCATATATAGAGTAAACTGAACGTACATCAGAGACAGCATGACGATGATGGAAAGTACTACCGCAGTTGTAAAGACTCGTCTAGCTAGTGCCATTGCTTTAATTAAAAAAGATACATACCAATTACATATACTTGTGATAAAACGATTTATTTTATGATGAGCAGTGAAATAGAGAATTTTAGCAATGAAATTAAAGCAGTATTTCATAGGTGTGAATTATCGACCCTTTTTTCACTTCCGGAACTATTTTTACATGTACAACCAATACAAATGCGCATTAAAACGGTACAAAAGATATTCCTACGCACATGTAAACAAGTCAATATACAGACACGGCGCATATTCTAGTTAAACAATGATTTGAAATGGATTTTAAACGTTAAAATAAAATGACTGCCAATATAATCATATTAAAAATTGTTCTTTTTGGGTATAAAAATAAAGTATCTTCGGATTGTTTTTTGTAGCAGGGCAAAAAATGTGTAAATCGGATTAGTTATTAAAATTGCCTCCCTTGTTGTTTTAACGTAGTTTCCCTACAACTTGTTTGTAAAATCATCACATAAAAAGAAGAAATTATTGTTTTGTCGTGAATAACATATTTTATTTCGTAGTGAGAAAACTTTTATATTTTCACTCATGCATTTGTGAAAATATAAAGTTTTCTCACTTCCTAACGAAGTAAAATGTGTTATTCACTCCAAAACATCAAATATCCTCTATGAATTTTTGATTGTTAATGCGCCAACAAAATGCGCGACTATTCATTCTAATGTACGCAAATGATAATGTTAGATTTAGTGACAATGAATTAAATCTCCAGCATGCACTTAATAATTTCAAGTATACTGCGAAGCGTGAAAGATTTCTATAAATGTAAGTAAAACAAAAAATATGGTTTTTAGTAAGGGTACCCATCACGAAATAAACTGAAACGTGAAAGATTGCTATAAATGTAAGAAAAATTATTTTTTTTAGCAAAGGTAACCCATCACGAAATAAAATATTTAAAATCGAGAAATAGTGGAGATAGTCAATGAATAAAAATACCTTGGAATATTATTTTTTTCTAAAAGTGGATCGTTTAATCATACTGAAGAAGATCCAGCAGAACAGGTTAACAAAGCTCTTTCCTCATTAAGACAAATAAAAACAATATCACTACCATACGAAATACAACTTGACCTTTTTGACAAAACAATAAAACCGATCCTTTTATATTATATGGCAGCGAAATATTGGGGTGTGAAAAAAATTAGAAAGAATTCTGCTCAAATTCTATAAATAAATTTTTAATCTGAAAAATATCTACTCCTTCTTAGAGACTGGCACAACACCTTTATATGCAGATATTAAAAAGAGAGTTGTAGCATTCTGGTCAAAGCTTATAGATAATATAAATGGCAATGACATAAATAAATTATCATCCAACATTTATTTATTAATGTACAATTTTTACTACTCAAACAAGATCAAATCTGGGTCGATGGACAATATTAAAATATATTATGTTATTCTGGCTACTCCGGAATTTGGTACAGCTAGTCTTTTACCAATTTCAAATGGCTAATTAAAGCTTTATATCAACAACTTAAAGATACCTTTATCAAAAGGTGCCTATCTGATATAGGAAGAACGTCAAACACTAACAGATATAAATTATTCAAAACAGAATCTAAACAAAAGTAAATGTATAAAGGATATTTGTTGGTTTGGAGTGAATATAGGATTTATTTTCGTCGAGAAGTGAGAAAACTTATATTTACATGAGTGCTTGATGAATATAGGATTTATTTTCATCGACAATTGAGAAAACTTTGTGCGCTTAGAATATATTTCGAAACTTTGACACACATTATGACTGTTATAAGCAAATGTAGAAAAAAGTAGTTCCATTTTTTCCGGCAGTGGGAATTCTCACTGTGAAAATCAAAACAATGAGAATATGCGGTTTATTCTAACCATACAATCCACTATTTCACTGAGAAGTATATAATATATACAAATACTACCCACTTACTTATGTAAAGAATAATGGCATTTCGAAACAGAAATCACCAGTTACCCACTGAAACTGGAAGATGGAGAGGTATACCTTCACATCAGAGGCATTGTAACCCATTTAATGACATAGGAGATGCGTTTCACTATATTTTAGGATGCCCTCAATTCGATGACCAAAGAAAACAGTACATTAAACCATTTTATTATAACCGCCAAAATATTTTAAAATTTACAGCAATATTATCGCAATAAAGTTATTCTGAGATGAGAAAACAAAGTTTATTCGTGGACAAAATTCTGAAAATCTTAAAAGTTCAATAGCGAAATACATAATAAAACATAACTTTGAAAGTCTGTAATTTAATTGTTTAATTGTTGTTTTGCGTTAAAGAAATATAAAAAGATCGGACAGGGAAACTAGCATTCAAGGAGGACAGTCAACCACAAAACACAGAAACAAACACGCAAACAGACAAACAAGAAGGCAAAAGTAATATTAAATGCAAACGACATTACAAACACAAAAGGGTTGACAAAGTTAAGCTTCAAATTAGTTTATCCAAACCCTATTCATGTGTTCATGTGTTCAGTTCATGAATGAAATAATGTAGATGTGGATGTAATATAGATGTGCCAATTAACGGATTAGCTTTATAAACGGGTACTTAAGTAACCGAGACTGAATATGCGTAAAATATGAATTATGAGTTGGTAACTCTTAATTCGACGTTCCCAAGTTTGGGTTTTAACTTGGCTGGTTAAAGCCGTTTATATTGTGTCTATAGAGTTCGGATTTTCAACATATGTAAGTTTTGTAAATACTGAAAGAAAAAGGAAACGCATAATCAAAAATGTGCCTATACTACACTATTATATACACTTAATTCAACATAATATTCCAGATATATCTCAAAGCGTTTTGTACAAAACGGTGCTACAACTATTTACAGAAAAGACAACTATGATGGGTGCTGTTTAAACCTTCTTTCCGAAAGGATAGGCGAATTGTAGGCCTGCATATTAAACATACAATATATAGCGGAAATACACATTATGCGTTTATATTTCCTTTCAGTATATAAATCGTTGTGAGTAGGTTTAGAAAAGGTATACATCTGCTGTTGTAAATCTGCCTGTTGATAGCAGTTTAGGGACTTTAACGTACTTGCAACGTACTGCATGCTTGGTGGTGGACCCTTTTACAGTTCGCCACTTGCTTTCCTCTTTAATTGTACGATGACCGGACAGGCTGTGGACCCTATGATGACGCCTACCTAAAGCTCATTGGGACGGTGGCGTTTGATGTTTCTCCATGATCTTTCTTGTCGTGCCTTTAATGGTGTATTCTCTGTTTTTTTTGTATTATATTTACACGAGCATAGTTGTGTTTTACTTATATTGCCTATTGATGCTGCCTTGTTGGTTAGAGATTAGATCATGGCGGGGATTTCTTTATTTACACTGTCCTGTTTTAATGGGATGAAAGTAGGGTAAGTGTGAGGTTTGGTGCACCCTAGAACCGGTTTAAACCCCCAGTGGCCTGCTTTGCCACTGACTTTTCCAAGGCGGTAGCCCTATTGTCAACCCTTTTGTGTTTGCGATGTCGTTTACTTTTATTATTACTTTTGCCTTCTTGTTTGTCTATTTCCATGTTTGTTTCTGTGTTTTGTGGTTGACTGTACTCCTTGAATTCTAATTGTATTATTAATGTATTTGATGCCCCTTTCCTCCATGCCCCACTGATGACGTAGAGGGAAACAAATGTATACACTGTAATCCCATCATCATAATGTTCCATTTGAGACATAATTATCAAAAAGAACATATATATATATACCCCAAATACCCTCCCCAACCCCACAACACAAAACACACAACCCTCACCCTGGGGCCCCGGGCAGACGTCCGAGTTCGAAATAACAATATCGTTTGATATGTTGTTTATCTTTCATAGACGATTACATACACCAAGTTATGTGCAAGAATATACCACCAAGTTATGTGCAAGAACACAGAAAAATGAGACCGGCATTTTACAACCTATATTCACCGTATCTTAACCTACTGACGACCAGGTGTATATCTATAACTGACATATTTCGAGAATCCAAACTTTATAGACATAATATAATTTAAAACTACTCGGATTCGAACAATTTTTTTTTGTTTGACACTCAGTTAATGAATGAACTGTGCCCCATTTTTACAGGCATAGTTAATTTTAGTAGTGATTTCATAAAACGAAAATTATATAGAATACGTAATCCCTTTTGGAAAGAAGTAGTTTCCTGTTATAAAATACTTTCTGAACACGTGAAACCGATTTCATGGCAGCCATTTCACGCTGTTAATTTATGGCATAATCCATATATTAAGGTCGGAGGTTCAAGCGTTTTCTATAGAAGATGGTACAAAGGGGAAATTTTATTAATCAATGACCTTTTAAACACAAATGGAAGCCTTTACTCTTACAGAGAATTCAATAATCGGCATGACATAAGGTCTAATTTCTTAGAATATGAAGGTCTTATTACTGCTATTACTGCTATTAGAAACTACTTGGGTAAATTGAATATAACACATTTACCAGATAATAGTTCAAACCCATTACGCCCTCTTATCCTATCACTAATACAAAAACATACTAAAAGGCTGTAGATTCATTTATGATCTGTTGATTAAAACAAATATTACCCCAAGTCATGAATAAAATGGAAGAATGAAGTTTTAACCGTACCTAACTATAATTTCGAAATATACCGTTTAAAATAGCAAATTATCCAAAATTACTTTGGTTACAGCATAGAATTAACCGTAGAATTCTGGGAACTGACTATTTACTAACAAAAATGAACATTCTAGATAATAGCATGTGCAGCATTTGCAATATTTAACCTGAAACCATCCATCACTTGTTTTGGAATAGTGAAGTTGTAAAACTGTTTTGGTCATCATAACTTGCAGAATACATTAGAAATAAATGTGACATAACTTTGACACTTTGGGACGAAACAGATATCTTATTTGGAAATAATAAACTTGATATCACTTATTATCATGCAAGCCAAACTTTTTATATATCAGCAAAAGATGCAAAAGCAAAACCCATACTTTATATCTTTAAAAAACATATTATATCTTTATACAATGTGGAAAAGTGGATACATTTAAAAGTAAAAACATTTGAAGCCACGTCGATATATAAACATTGATAAAATAGGACAATAAAATAGATATATAGACTATTTATTAAATATTTCAAAGTTTAGGGACACCATAACGATCACCATAGTAAAATACTGTTGTCCACTTCTCAGCTTTTTTTATTTGTATTTTTTTCCTGTCGTTATATTTATTCTCCAGAAAATGTTTTGTATAATTGTTTCCACCGGAAAGAAAGGTAATCTATGCATATTCTGAATGATTTATTATGTCAATAGCAGGATCATATAACAAAAGATATGTGTTTACATATGTATGTATATCTGAAAATTTGTACATATTTGAGAATATAATATTGATGCATGTATATAAATAATGGGTAGAATATCTAAACATAATATAGAATGGTGAATATTTGAGAATATATGGATACATGTCTATACATTAAATAATGGTGAATATTTGAATTTATTATTTTTACATACATGTATGTGTGTGTATGTGTATGTGTATATGTGTATGTATATATGTATATATGAGAGATATAATTGTGCATCTTGTGAATAAATTGATGCAAATCTATAAATAATAGTACATTTAAATATACTGACAAATGTCAAATCATAAACCCATAATGGCGCATCACCATTTTTGCTTTACAGTAATCTATTTCGCTAAATAATATCATTGTTACCTTCCTATTCCTTTATTTAAAATATTAAAGATTAAGATAATGTATACATATGCTGAGTTAATTTTAAGGGGACACTTGGCAATCTTAATTAGTTTAAACCTCACAGCGTCCTCACAGTTAAGTGTTTAAATAGTTCAAGGTAAATTGATTTTACATATTACTGAATTTTGATAATAATGCATTAGTTGTATACTTAAACATTTAGATAGAATATGGAAGAGGGTTAAAATCTGAAGTTTTTGTTTGATCCTATGCAGGCTGATCAAAAGTAAAAATGAGGCAAAATTAATAACCGAGATACTTATTTTAATGTTTGAATGTAACTCAGGTTTGTCATTTGTCCCCTTTAACAAACTAAAACGCAGGAGCTGATTAATGAATATGACACTTTATTTGCAGTATATCAAGCAAAAATGATTAAATCAATATATGAATCCAATAGGTTGACGATCTCAAACAAGAAATTGCAGCACAGCTGCTGGAAAAAAATGTTAGACAATTCTGAACATAATATTAATATTTCAGGGGTCGAGCTAGGGGAGAAGGAGAGTACACCGAAGTGGGAAATTCACAATTATTTATATTGGTTTAATAAAACTGGATGAATGATTGATATATGTTGTCAATTTTTATTTAAATATGTGATATATCTTGGCCTGTTGTTTCATTTCAAATTAAAGTTGTTGTTTTTAATTCATGTTTTAATAATTTTAATTTTGGGTGGTCATATTCAATATGCATATCATTATCAGAGAATTTAATATGAATGCCACTAACAGCTCATCAAAACATTATAGATTATTTAGAGTCACCCTTGAGCGAGGGGAATGATACGTGTATATGCCAATACCCTTACTCTTACCGAAATTTCTTTGTTTTCTACATGACCTTATGTGAATACTAGTGCATTTTCAAAACATTTAATTGCCAAATCCTATGATAATGACCCCGTGTGAGGCCTTAAAATCTGAAAAGCATAGGCTAACATTGCTTGTCGAATTGCAGGTGTGTGATGGTGTGGAGTGGGTGGGATGAGAGCCTCTGGTTCACTCTTCTTATTTGGGGACACGCCAATTCAATATGTAAGGTATGAATTGAATGTTGTTTAATGACTCATCAACACATTATTCGTTATTCGAGAGAGGAGATCACACACAGGAATCTGGAACCTGACATACTACAACGAATACAGTCTTATATATAGTTCTTTAAACTAACGTGCTTGGAGGATAGACTCCAATATACAAAACCTCCCAGTTCATGTACCCATCGGACGCGAGGCTAATGAAAAGCGTCTTGCTTAAGAACACAAAGACGAAACTCAGTGGCGATGGTGAGGTTTGATCCCGGGTTCACCGGATTGCAAGTTCAGTGGTTATTTATAGGGCCACGCCAGCCCCTTTATAAATTATGAACCGGTATTTAAAATATTTCTTTAAACAGTTTAATTAAATTGAGACCAGACGCTCGTTTGCGCTCGCAATCATCTTGTGTGTGTTTGGATGATGGAGACTACAACTGTAAATAATTAAACCTTTTGTGAGATACACACCTCTTGTTAAATTGTTTTTATACACCTCGCTTCGCTCGACATTATCGTGGCGTTAACAGCAACATTTCACCATGTTTACCACACTGTCATAAAATGTTATAACATATGAATTTGTAAGCGATTTGGGGCTCCGCTTCTTGAAGCTTATGGCAGTATGTGATCTATGATTGATTTTAATGTTCGAGGTCTCGCTTCGTGCGAATTTAAAATGTCAAATAAGGTCAACCACGAAATTGAAGAACAGGACGATGGGTTTCGCTTCGCAAAGCGTACCAAAATATTATTGTTTTATTTAATGTTCGGGGCTTCGCTTCGGGCGAAGCTCAATACTTTGTAATTATTAAATGTTCACGAATTACATCAGTTTACTCCGGACTACATGTACAGTAACATAGCTAGGCCCCAATGACATCATAGGCCTATGGTTGGGGGCGTGGAGGCATGATCCTCCGGACTTTTCATTTCATTTTAGAATGCATTAATTAGGTAAGTAAACTGTCACAGATGTGTATTTGAAAATACCCACAACCCCTTCCCCATTGCCAGACTGGCAAACATTGTACACCAAAGCCATCAACACATGTTCACGCACATGACCGTTGACGTCATGTTTACAATATCGCATGACGTCATGTTTAATGTAGCGCATGTCGTCATGTTAAACGTCAGTTGCTGATGCACCAGTTACCCCTACTCAAGTCTTGACGTCACATGCTGCTTCTCACAAGAAAAAAGTAAGACATTTACATGTATACGCTTATTGATGCAAGTCGGAATCTGCGTACCATACGCCGTTCGGAAAAATATGAAGCAGGCCGGACGAGGTAAACTCCGGACATGAAGAACGCGGTCGACATAATGTCGTAAATATGAATAATTTGGGATTTTGCTGCGCGAGTGACAATATAAATGTGTGTTGTTTAATTTCGACGCTCGTTTGTCGAGCTTTGCTCGCCCGTATTGCTTTTATAGACCTACAAAAATACTAATGCGATTACAAAGGAAGTAGTCTATTGTCGTAAACAAGTAATCTATTGTCGTGAATATGTATATAGCATAATAAAAATACAAAAAACCTAAAGAAAAATGTATACAGAGGTATAAAAACATCACGCGGTTTTTATTTTCAATGACAGCTCAAAATACACACATATAAAAACATCTACAACAATCGACATTGCGGTAACCTGGATAGACTAGCGGAAATTGACGAGGCTGTTCCGGACGACACCGAATAGCCGTCAATTTCAGTAAATAGTCACGGAAATAGTTTCAGCTGTATATTTATGAGCGTTAGGAAATTGATAAAGGCAAGCCTATTGCGAGTATTTATCACTTCTCTCCAAGAGCCAATATACAATTGAAATTCTAAGTGCATAAACATGCAATTTATTCATCGTCTAATGTTTTGAATACCATAATTTACATGAAAAGTAATGGAAACAACAGCTCAAGTCAGCTGCGATCAAAATATAAATGGAATTCCTTGTGTCAAGGGGAGTAACTTCAGCGAAAATCGTGTTTGGAATTTATGTAAATGCATCTTAACAATAAACGCTCATTTGATAATGTATTGCGTTCTTAAATAACATGTGAAGTTTAAATGGTCAATTTTATGACTCTTTAAGTCAACTATTATTTAACTGTTTTAAATGTTCACATTTTCTATCTTTTAAAATGAGGAGGGTCAAGGGAGTGTCTCATAACGGGATTACACCAAACTGAATTTAATGATAACAGACAACAAAGATTTTAAGAAAAAAAAGGAAAAATAAAAGGGAGTTAACAGTAAATAACATCAATTTTACAATACGTGGGGAGGGGTGTGTACAACCTTTTTCTCGTCATTCGATACCAATTATGGATAACAGATAACAGTATATAAATAGTCTTAATAATAGATGAAATACATTTCGCCCACAACAGATAACTTTAAATTAACCAATTATAGATACTATTATTTCGCAATAATAGAAAGAAAAAAAATATATATCAATTATGTCCAGAAAAGAATGTATCTGCTTTCCTTAGATTGTGGTTGTTTATGACTTAACGTTGCATTACGTAGACTTTGATCCGTATTCATGAAAGCTTCTTAGCATTATCTTAAGTCAAAATGTATAGATTTTTAAAAGCTTTTTTCTATCGTTTCAAGACTTCTTCTTTATATTTTTAATAATGCCCACAGCTAAATATTTATCTTCAAACATATGCTATATACAGTGTCGTTGAGAGTTTAACAGGGATATTTGAAATGCAAACATTTGAAGTTTTGACTGAAGTAATATGTTCTAGTTAGGTAACTAGTTGCTTTATTAATACGGGCCCTGGGAATTACTAATATACAAGAGAATGCTGGTAATTCGTCTTAAAGTCGATTATTTAAAAATTTAAAAAAAAATTGAATTTTCTGATGTACCATTGGTGAGAAAAAGGCGATGTATTTGCCTGTGATGGATTCAACAGTGGGAAAGCAATTATGTAAACCAAATCATCCAAACATATAAAACTTAGACGGTTCATATGGAAAACAATAGCTGTACTGTTTCTTGGTCAAAGGTTTTATGCATTCGTACTCAACCATTTTCATTTTCCCCAACTAGTATTGAAAAATAAAATATTATTTGCAAATATTAAAATAATGTCTAAAAACCTACCGCCATTAGTTTTTTTTAAGATTCAGTATTGTCGTGTGTTTAAAACGTACTGTAATGGTATAGGTTCATCCTTAAACTGGCATCGTTTATATCAAATTGTATTAAAAGAATGCAATACAACTATAACATATTGTTTGTTTTTGTTTTTGATTCAGCTTTTCTTTTTTTAATACAGGGACCTCTATCCATTCACCCTGAGTGTACAAGTATGCATACATCTTATTGGGTATCTCGAACATCAATTTACTCAATAAATTCCCAATTTCAGAACCATATATTGATTATGTATGGTTTGGGTAAAGGATATCTGCAACATGTAAGCAATTACAAGTGACCCTAAACGCTTTATGTTAAACACTATTTTATTCTCAAATATACATAATTACATTGATGTGTGTCTACAGACAACAGCTATAAATCATTCCATGTACAATTTAACAAACAATTTGAAAATGTGATTCGAAAAATAGCTTAAGGAATATAAAAAGATCGGACAGGGAAAGTAGCATTCAAGGAGGACAGTCAACCACAAAACACAGAAACAAACACGCAAACAGACAAACAAAAAGGCAAAAGTAATAATAAATGCAAACGACATCACAAACACAAAAGGGTTGACAATAGGGCTACCGCCTTGGAACGGTCAGTGGCAACCCAATATCAATATTTTCTGAAAATTGCTTAATTTGTGTTGTCATAAACCATTGATACGGAAGCTGGCTACTGTTGTAAAAGTATGCATCTCATGGTTCATAGACATTTACTAGGTTGACAGATATATCATGTATTCCGTCGGTTAGCTTAAACGGTAGAGTATCGGAACGGCAGTCCGAAAGCCCCGGTTTCGAGCCTAGGCCCGGTTCTCCTGTATATTATTCTAGCCATATGACATTTGGCGATTCAGTCTGAACTAGACAAACTCAGATTTTCGTACCACGCGATTCTATGTCTCTTTGGATATTTGGGGATGAGGTGAATATGTCACCAGGACTTTATTAATATACGTATCTATCTACACTCTGATGTCATGTTTCAGATATATAACCGGTAGACCACTACCTGGTTACATACGTTCATACAGCATACAGAATCAGACAGAAACTGTGCTCCCGCTATAGGTTTGACCTATTTTATGTTATGATTATTCTTATTATTTTTTTAATGTTTTTTCGTTATGGTTATTTTAACTCAAATGATCATATTTCAGTGGTGCGAGATGTAAGGTTTCCTAAAATAATATTATTATGGTGCCAAAACTATTTTTTCATTACCCAATTTTTCAAACAAATCTGCACATATTCTGCTTTTCAAAGTTACACACCTTATGAGATCTAATATTCAAAAGATGCCATGCAATTATCACTTAGTTGAATAGTCAGAAGTGGTCTTGTTACAGCTATGCAGAACATGTAACTAGGATGATTATCATCCTACGTTCGATAATACATGTACTCTACTTAAAAAGTGTGTAAATTGTTGAAAAGCTAATCGTTGTCTCTCACACAATCACCACCACACCTACATAGTGTTGTACACCTTATTGCCGCCCTTACACCTTACATTGGTCTCTGCATCCCTTTTCTGTCTGACACCCACATCTTAGTAGTTCCTGGCAAGCTTTAGAAGCTTCAGAAAGTACTGTCCACAATGGTTCGCAGATCTGATCTTGGGTTTTCTGCCAGCCCCTGGTGTGCTACTCTCTTAGTGTGTTGAAGTAAAACAGCAGATGTTTGTGGTATTAAATCGACTGATCTTCCTTTCTTTGTGAAGAAATCTTTTCGTACCTCATCTGATGTCTCACGCGTGCTTGTCCTGTCGTTCAAAAGCACTACAAAGCGTTCCAGAATCGCCATCTTTTTTTCCAACTCAGACCCAATACATGAAACGCTTCAATGACATCTGAATAAATGCTGCTTACTTCCCATGCAGACTTCTTTCCTTTACCACTAAAAAATTAAGTTTGGTCACATACTGTAAAAGCATGCATACCTGACAATGCTTTCAACTTTTTTGGACCCAGTGATTCGTATCTGCATATATGAAACTGAAAATGCTTTCCAGTGCCAAATGCAATCCACAATTCATTAACATAAAGTTCACTGAAGAAGTTCACTGAATAGAGCAATTGACAACACAAGAACATCAGTATCAACAGTTCTGTCATCACTCGTTTGTAGTTTTGTTTACCACAGTCTTTCATATGCAACAGTAACCTAGTATCTGCCTCTTAATGCGTACATGGCGAAAGATCACTTACATCTTCTCTCGGTGGATTAAAGATTACATCTTTGTCCTTGGTTGACACTACTTGTTTATCAATAATTTCAATTGCCGCAGATTTAGTAGCTATGTAACTATATAGTTCGACCTTATTTTTGTCAACTCGAAGGACTGATTCCCAATTTGCAGGTACATTTGAATCAGACTGCACTTTTCTACGTACATCGTTACCAGGTGTCATTGCCTTAAGGCTATCCTTGATATACTGATTCCAGACTATATATACTCTGCTTGTAGTTTGTAGTTGTCTTTTGATGAAGGGAGTGAATACCTGCTTTAAGTAGTCTGCAAATGTCTTGGCTGCTCCGGGTTTTAAAATGTTAGCTATAGCTGCACCATCTAAAAGAACAGCATCAACATCAGGGGCCTCAGATGGTGCCTCGAAGTGTTTCCCAAGACAAGTTACCAAATCTGATTTTGTTCCAGATCGCAACTTATCAAACGATGACGATGGTAGCTTTGGTTTTCATGGGGAAAAAAGTCAAGAATGTCACCATCACGAACTTGACAGGAAACATAGATTTGGGAAAATAATGACCAGTTCTTCTTTTGCGAATTGTTTGCCTGCCTTTCATTTGTCATTTTTCGTTGACTCACTGGACAACTAAACAATGGAAACTTGTTCTGCTTTGTTGGCTCATATAACGAAATAGTTCTCTCTTTAAGTCGTTCCTGCACAGATATGGTGAACTTCTCTTCTACTACACTTTCTATGTTACGAACTGTGGCAGCTACGTGCTCATCTAAAATGTCTCTAGTGTCTAGCATATCACTACTGTACTCCTTAAATGGATTGCCCATTTCCTCTACAAAGAAATAAAAAAAGATCGGACAGGGAAAGTAGTATTCAAGGAGGACAGTCAACCACAAAACACAGAAACAAACACGCAAACAGACAAACAAGAAGGCAACGGCAACATTAAATGCGAAAGACAACAAAAACACAAAAGGGTTGACAATAGGGCTACCGCCTTGGAACGGTCAGTGGCAAAGTAGGCCACTGTGGGTTTAAACCGGTTCTAGGGTGCACCAAACCTCACACTTACCCTACTGTCATCCCATTAAAACAGGACAGTGTAAATAAAGAAATCCCCGCCATGATCTAATCTCTAACCAACAAGGCAGCATCAATAGGCAATATAAGTAAAACACAAATATGCTCGTGTAAATATGATACAAAAAAACAATAGCCTAGAAAGCCACATTAATTTAATTTGCAAAGGTAGACTGAAATCCTTTCTGATGTTCGTGGTGATGTTTGTTTGGTTCCTTACATTGAGTATTCTTAATACGATCCTGTGACAATTCAAATTCGCTTATAACCCTTGAAACTTCTGGTCCTGAAACCATCCACTGAAACAACTTGGTTGTATTTTCTGTTAGGCCTACTGCTCAGTCATCATCTTTGATACTTTTGTTGTCCTGCTCATGGGAATGGTCTATTGCAATAGATGAATAGGGGTTTTCTGAATCACAAAAGAGCCTTTGTTAAACTCTTTTAGAGACTGGGAATGAATGCATGAATGAACCTTTCATTACGTGGTCCCGCCTTAATGCCATTAAGCACGCGAAAAATGGGATATAGGGTCCTATAGAAACCACAGTGTCCGAACGCAATGGTATCGTAGGTCCGCACTGTACTGCAAACAAATGAAAGAGTAAAAAAACAACATAAAGGGTGGTGAAGACAGGGTTATATTAGCAGGATTTTAGAACGAATATTTTGGCAATAATACACGTTTTAATGCAAAATGCAAAAACCTGTTTAAAATTACCTATTTAATGTTTAATTTTACAATATGCAAACTATTTAATCCGATTGCATACCCCAACCGACCCCGTTTTCGCTTCTTGGAGATGGGGTTGGATGGGCTATTCAAACACTTAGGTGTATACTATCATTTTAAAAATTAAATGTGTATTTTATCATTCCACACGCCACAACGATTAGGAGATTAGATCGACTTCGCAAGGCATATTCGGGTTACCCAAAATATAATTCAGCATTTATTCCTTACTGTTGCTGTGCATCCTTTCTAGTTTGTTGGTACACTTTGAAAACAATGCTTTACGTTACTTACATCATACCTTTCCAAAACGGTAGATAATAATAACGTCTATTAAGAGCTTTATCTAAATCGGATCCCAAACGTGGGTGCCCTTCAAAATAAACAACCATACCACCACTAAACCACGCTCCCATCCAACCAAATGTTCCACTAGTAATTATCGCGTGATCACATAAGCTCATTAATGCTAAGTCTTCACTCACTGCTGAAAACGGACTGAAATATACATTTGTACCATGTATTTGACTTTTGCACCATTTTATATCATCACTCACAAAAATAAATGTTATTAAACTATTATTTAATGTGTCCGTATAATATGTCATTGCATTTCTCAAATATGCGACATCAGCAATCCCGCAACCTCTCTTCTGCCAATATTTGGACATCATATCTCCCCTTCGCACGTGGACACACACTTTAACGGTTTGTTCCAGTGACATATTTACCAAATATGTCTGAGCTATTTGTATCACAGATGGCTTGAAAGTCATCACAGATCGTAAATATTTTTCATAATGACAGAAGTATCTCCAGTCTTGGAAAAAATTAACAATCGTCCAATTAAAACTGGAATCAAGTCGTTCTGTTTCTTCTAAGTATGAAAGCCGGCTGGAACCTTTTAAATGCTGTGTATTTTCTACTGACGTTCCATTTCTCTTGATGAAGTTTAAATCGAACACATCATCGTAACTGTATGTTTGCTGATTCAATAAAGGTGTGTAGCAGTTTCTTTCAGCGATAGCCAGCAGCGCGAAAAGTTGGAACAACTGATTTCCAGTCCTACCAAATATCTTATTAAGTGATACAAAATGTCGACTCTTAAACTCATCGGTGCACGTGTAGCTGTTTCTGTTATTATTTGCAATGTTGTATCCGTATTTGTCGGTAAGTGGAATGGGTCCTTTGCGCTGAATATGCATATATAGAGTAAACTGAACGTACATCAGAGACAGCATGACGATGATGGAAAGTACTACCGCAGTTGTAAAGACTCGTCTAGCTAGTGCCATTGCTTTAATTAAAAAAGATACATACCAATTACATATACTTGTGCTAAAACGATTTATTTTATGATAAACAGTGAAATAGTGGATTTTAGCAATGCAATTAAAGCGGTATTACATTCGTGTGAAATATCGACTCTTATTTTTTCACTGCCGGAACTATTTTTAAATGTACAACCAACACAAATGCACAGTAAAACGGTTCAAAAGATATTCCTACGCAAATGTAAACATGTCAAGATAAAAACACTGCGCATATTCTATTTAAACAATGATTTGAAATGGATTTTAAACGTTAAAAGGAAATGACTGCCAATATAAATATATTAAAAAAAAGTGTTCTATTTGGGTATACAAATAAAGTATCTTTGGACTGTTTTTTGTAGCAGGGCAAAAAAATGTGTAAAGCGGATTATACTGAAATTGCCTCCCTTGTTGTTCTAACGTAGTTTCCCTAAAACTTGTTTGTAAAATCATAAAATAAAAAATAAATGTTCTTTTGTCGTGAATTACATATTTTATTTCATCTCGAAGAGAAAAAACCTCTATATTTTCACTCATGCTTCCTATTTGTGAAAATATAAAGTTTTCTCACTTCTCAACGAAATAAAATGTGTTATTCACTCTATTGATTGTTAATGCTCCATCAACATCGAGCGTTATGATGGGTAGAAGGGCAACAATAATTTGGGGACCGATCTGTCTAATTACTTAAGTGTCTATATCAATGCGGCTAATTCATCATGTCACGCGTTATGGTCTCGTGGTTACCTAGATCTAGCTCTAGCTCTAGAAACTGTTCTGTTGTTTTATTAATTTTAAACAAGCGTTTGATACTGTCTTGAGAATAGGTGTCTGGCAAAAATTGCAACGTGGAACATTAATGGAAAATGTTTTAACGTTATATACAATATGTATGACAACATTAAGTCTATCGTAGTCATTAAGGATGGTAACTTCCCTTTTTTTAGCATTTTCCTTAATGATTTAGAGCGATATCTAAATGACAGAAATGTTACTGGTGTAAATAAAGAAAAGGGAATTGACGATGTACATATTTATCTTAAATTGTTTATTATAATGTACGCAGATGAATGTTAGATTAAGTGACAATGAATTATATCTCCAGCATGCATTTAATCATTTCAAGTATACTGTGAAACGTGAAAGCTTTCTATAAATGTAAGTAAAACAAATTATAATTTTTAGTAAGGGTAACCCATCACGAAATAAAATATTTAAAATCGGCGAAGATGTAGTAGAGATAGTCAATGAATATAAATACCTAGGAATCTTTTTCTCTAAAAGTGGATCGTTTAATCATACAAAAGAAGATTTAGCAGAACAGCTTAACAAAACTATTTTCTCATTAAGAAAAAGAAAAAACAATACCACTACTATACGAAATACAACTTGACCTTTTTGACAAAACAATAAAACCGAACCTATTGTATGGCAGCGAAATATGGGGGTTTGGAAAAAAACTAGAAAAAAATCAGCTCAATTTCTATAAATACATTTTTAATGTGAAAAAATCTACTCCCTCTGATATGATATATGGAGAGATTGGCACAACACCTTTATATGTAGATGTTTAAAACAGAATTGTAGTATTCTGATCAAAGCTTATAGATAATATAAATGGCAATGACAGAAATAAATTATCATCCAACATTTATTTATTAATGTACGATTTTTACTACTCAAACAAGGTCAAATCTGGGTGGATGGACAATATCAAAATATATTATGTGATTCTGGCTATCCGGAATGTGGTACAGCCAGTCTTTTACCAATTCAAAATGGCTAATTAAAGCTTTATATCATCAAATTAGATACCTTTATCCAAAGTTGGCTATCTGATATAGGAAGAACGTCAAACACTAACATATATAAACTGTTCAAAACAGAATCTAAAAAAAAGTAAATGTATGGAGGATATTTGTTGGTTTGGAATTCATATAGGATTTATTTTCACCGAGAAGTGAGAAAACTTATATTTTCACGAGTGCTTTATGCATATAGGATTTATTTTCATCGAGAAGTGAGAAAACTTAGTGCGCATAGAATATAGTTCTAAACTTTGACACAAATTATGACTGTTATAAGCAAATGTAGAAAAAAGTAGTTCCATTTTTAGCGGCAGTGAGAATTCTCACTGTGAAAATATAAACAATGAGAATATGAGGTTTATTCTAACCATACAATCCACTATTTCACTGGGAAGTATATAATAAATACAATTACTACCCACTTACTTATGTAAAAACTAACGGCATTTCGAAACAGAAATCACCAGTTACCCATTGAAACTGGAAGATGGAGAGGTATATCTTCATATCAAAGGCAATGTAACCCATGTAATGACATATAAGATGAGTTTCACTATATTTTAGTATGCCCTCAATTCAATGACCGAAGAAAACAGTACATTAAACCATTCTGTTTTACCCGCCCGAATATTTTAAAATTTACAGCAATATTTTCTCAATATATATAGTTATTCTGAGATGAGAAAACTAAGTTTATTCGTGAACAAAATTCTGAAAATCTTAAAAGTTCAATAGCAAATACACAATAAAACATAACTTTGGAAGTCTGCAATTTAATTGTTTAATTGTTGTTTTTGCTTTAACCCACGCAATTTAAAGAAGGTAAAGTAATTTTCATGATCAAACGCAGCACTACCTTTCGTTTCAGTAGTACGGCGTTCCACTGGTCGACAATTGACAATATTAACGAAATCACAAACCAATCATGTTCTACATTTCGTTTCGGTAGGGCTGCAGAATCCATTCCAAGTTTTTGTGCGTATGAGAGTGCGTGCTTGCGCGCGAGTGTGAGGGTGTGTGTGCTTGTGCGTGCCTGTGTATGCGCATTTTGTATGTTTACCATGGTTGGAGCGTAGTTGTTTGTACCCGCTGAATGTTTTAAAACGTGTGCATGTGCACTTGGTAGAACAAATGAAATAAATTGTTAAATAACAGTTAAATAACAGTAATTTTCCTTATAATAGGCATGATAGACAAGCGACACGCCCGAAAACCCCGTCAAAGGTTATAGAACCTTTGTTAAATAGAAAAATAAACAAACTGACCTTTCAAGGCTAAATATAGGTAAACCTTATAAAATCCGTTATTTATGTAAATAATCAATCCAGTAAAATATAAAAAAAACTCACGAGATTTCACACGTGTGTTTAAATCCACGATTATGATAAAGTAATATTCCGAAGATATGTGATGAATCTTTTCAAATATATACATGTACCACGAAAAGCGTGCTGAATGGGATTTGCGGACACTGTGTTCCGCCCACTGGTCGATAAATCTATATAACTATTATTTACTCTTAACGAGTACTGAACTATTTTGGCATAATTAATATTACTTTCTTGAATAAATATTTAGCCGATGTAGAGTTTTTGTTACAATCTGAAAATAACAATATTTATATGTGTATACATATATATTGATTAATAACTTTAACATGTTAGATTGGTGAATATAGACAGCAGTATCATATCATGTCAACTACCTATACCATTGTTTTCATATATATTATTATCATTATTACTATCGTTAATATTGTTATTAATATTATTTTAAGAAGTATACTTATACATTGAATAGACATCTACAAACTTAATTGTTAGATAGTTTGTAGATGTATATAGTCGTTTCCTGTTTTTGTTTGTTCCTTTGTTATGATTTGTCGCCATTCATTCATATGTAAATGTATTTAGTAACATGTTGCTTATGCTGTTCATATATTTGAACCTAATGGAAATAAAGAAGTTGAAGATTCAATCGGGGGAGCAATTATCTTAAAGTCACTGACTCACCAAATAACTTCAAAATTAAACTTCAAATTAGTTTATTCAATTTCTATCCATGTGTTCAGGTCATGAAATAATGTAGATGTGCCAATTAAAGGAATAGCTTTATACACGGGTACTTAAATACCCGAGACTGAATATGCGTAAAATGTGAATTATGAGTTGGTATCTCTTAATTCGACGTTCGCAATTTTGGGTTTCGACTTGGCTGGTTAAAGCCGTTAATATTGTGTCTATAGAGTTCGAATTTTTAACATATGTAAGTTTTATAAATACTGAAAGAAAAAAGAAAGGCATAATCAAAAAATTGCCTATACTTCACTATTATATACACCTAATTCAACGTAATATTCCAGATATATCTCAAAGTGTTTTGTACAAAACGGGTCTACAACTATTTACAGAAAGGACAACTATGTCATGAAGTAGACCTTTTAATCAAAGTATACTTTGCTATACGAAATTCATAAATGTTGAACTTTCGCTTGAACAAGTCAAGCCATTTCAGTATTGTGTTTAATGTTCAGAGATTGCAACGTTTGAAGCCTAAGTTTGCTCACCTGCTTGAGCCAAATGCGCATTCTGTCGATAATGAAACTGTAAAGGGATAACCATTGGTGTGTTCGGTGCTGTTTAAACCTTCTTTCCGAAAGGATTGGCGAATTGTAAGCCTGTACCATTCGATTAGCAGTAGCATATTAAACATACAATATATAACGGAAATACCCATTATGCGTTTCGTTTTCCTTTCAGTATATAACTCGTTGTGAGTAGGTTTAGAAAAGGTATACATCTGCTGTTGTAAATTCTGCCTCTTGATAGCAGTTGAGGGACTTTAAGTATGTAATCACCGTGGCACTATCTGTAATTAAAGTATCTTAATTTCGAAAATCGACTGAGAAATAAATCATGTAACTATTAAAAACAGCAAAATTAAGTTTGGATGTGAACTCATTGAACGTTGCTGGGGCAGTAGAACATTCGAAATCTCAGAAGAGGTGAAGAATGAGTGCTGATTATATGGTTGGTACTTTTATTTACAGACATTACCATGCTGATTACGACTTTTCTGCAGTCTCTCAGTGACCGATGTTCAGTTAAGCAGAAAATAACCATGGTTTTACTGCGGATTGCCACTCAAAATACCACCGGACTTCTCTCATCATGTTTGCAAAACGCAGTCTTGAGTTCTGCTCAACCCGGGGCTAGAGGGCGTGAGCGGTAGCCAGCATATTTCACTACCGCTCATGAACAGTCTCAATCAAACCGAGACTGCAATAATTCGTATGTGTCGTGCTCGGCCGTTTCCAAAGGTCCATTTTCATACTTTTTTATAGCACAGTGGCGTTGCTTGTGCAGTGTGGCGGCAGTAAAACGTCTCCCCGCGCTTGCAATCAGTACTGTTATTCATTCGATCTTTGGAGATCGCTGAGCCCGATACTTATAATTAGTTATCGGTGGTACATTTTCAATTTCTTTTTTTTTCTTACTTAATTTTTGATTCGGTGGTTCCACTACTCCGGCCTATAAAAGGCTCTGGGTATTGTTTAACCACTTATAGGATATGTTGTCTGCTTTTTAATTTAGTCTTTTGGCTGTTACTTGTGATACGCAGGCTTCATAACCGCTGCTCCATACTAAATTCCATTATTTTATTTCGCTCTTCGGGGCATTTAATTTTATTAGATACTGGGACCATACGCCGTACGACATGGGGAAGCGTATAACTCCATGTCCACCGCCGTATGCATGCCATCTTTGGGATGGTTAAAATTGTGTACTGTTGATTTTATGAATATTGAGTTCTGCTCAACCCGGGGCTAGAGGGCTTGAGCGGTAGCCAGCATATTTCACTACCGCTCATGAACAGTCTCAATCAAACCGAGACTGAAATATTTCGTATGTGTCGTGCTCGGCCGTTTCCAAAGGTCCATTATCATACTTTTTTTGGCAGAACGTGATCACCGTGTTTCTCAGTGTTAAGTTTGCGATGAGTCGCAAGGAAGTTACAACAGGCATAACAAGTTGTGTTAACATATAACTAAAACGAATTCGACGGCGCGCCATCGCAAAATACCCACGTTTCCTTCGCACAGGTCAATTCCCTTTAACTTTGTATCCATTTTGCATGCAATTGTTTTGATCGTTCTTTGATACTCAGATCAGAAATAGTATTATTTATGCTTTTCTGTATACATGTATGACTGTAAATGAATAAAAAATGTTTAGGATATTTGTGTATTTGAACATTTGACCCTATCCCAGAGTCCCATGGTGACCCTGGAGCAAATTATATTAATATTCCCAAAATCATTACATTTTGTTGAGAAAGAAAAATAGAAATTGACCGAATTTACCTCTCTCCCAACACTCCCACCCTGACCGCCCACACACACCCAGCCCCACAGTATATATACATTGTAATCCATTCATGAAAATGTTCATTTGAGACATAATTTGACCACATGTTACCCTCCACCCACCACCCACCCCCTCCAACCCGAACCCCAGGGAAGACGTCCGAGTTTTAAATAATAAATCATTTGACATGCTGTGTATATCTTTCTACGACTATTATACCAATTAATGTGCAAAAGTATGAAAAAAGGACACCGCAATTGAATTATTGGTGTATTTGACGCCCTTCCTCCAGGCCCCACTGATGACGTAGAGGAAAACAAATGTATACAGTGTAATCCCATCATCATAATGTTCCATAATTATCAAAAAGAGACATAATTATCAAAAAGTATTATATATATATATCCCAAATACACCCCCACCAACCCACCCACACCCCTAACACACACACACACACACACACACACACACACACAACACTCACCCAGGGGCCCCGGGCAGACGTCCGCGTTCGAAATAATAAAATCGTTTGATATGTTGTTTATCTTTCATGGACGATTATATACATCAAGTTATGTGCAAGAATATAGAAAAATGAGAGTGTAATTGAATGTTTAGTGTATTTGACCATTTGACCACCTTGAGGGACCCTGGGTGCGGACCCGTCATCATAATAAATACTGATAAAGGTGATCCTTTGAGAGCAACAAACACAATTCAGAGAATAAAGCAGCAGACTCGGTTTTATTGAGTCTGTTCATGAGAAGTAATGAAAGAAGCAACACTTCTCACGCCCCCTAGCACCGGCTTAAGCGGTATTCTATTTTAAAGCCACCTATATTGGGCACGTTGGTCCTAAAGGACCAGTAAAAAATAACACTACTGATTCGTAGCACGGGGAGACTTTTTATTGCCGCCACACTGCACTAAACGAACGCTAGGGTGCATGTTAATAAATACTGATAATGATAATGTTTCATTTGAGACAGGCGTCCGAGTTTGCGAAATAATAAAATCGTTTGATATATAGTTTACCTTTCATAGACGATTCATATACCAAGTTATATGCAAAAATATGGGAAAATGCCAGTGTAATTACATTTTTAGTGTATTTGACCTTTTGACCCCTCCCGCACTGAGAGCCCCTGAGCTCGGAGCCAAAAATAATGTCGCTCTTGCACGCCGTCATCATATGGTGAAGTCATACCCTAAGTTTGGTTGAATTCCGTTCAGCGGTTTAGGAGTAGATGCGGTAACAGACGGACGGACGGACAGACGGACGGACGGACAAACGAACAAAAACGTGGCTATAATAAAGTAGCTATCCCACCAACAACACCGACATTTTACAACCTATATACACCGTATCTTAACCTACTGACGACCAGGTATATATCTATACCTGACATATTTCGAGAATCCAAACTTTATAGACATAATATAATTTAAAAACTACTTGGATTCGCAGGATTTTCCAGACAGATAATAAATATACTCAATTAATGAAAGAACTGTGTCCCATTTTTACTGGCATAGTTAATTTTAGTAGCGATTTTATAAAACGAAATTTATATAGAATACGTAATCCCTTTTGGGAAGAAGTAGTTTCTGTTTTAAAATAATTTCTGAACACGTGAAACCGATTTCATGGCAGCAATTTCACGCTGTTAATTTATGGCATAATCCAGATATTAAGGTCGGAGGTTCAAGCGTTTTCTATAGAAGATGGTACGAAGGGGAAATTTTATTAATCAATGACCTTTTAAACACAAATGGAAACCTTTACTCTTACAGAGAATTCAATAATCGGCATGACATAACGACTAATTTCTTAGAATATGAAGGTCTTATTACTGCTATTACTGCTATTAGAAACTACTTGGGTAAATTGAATATAACACATTTACCCGATAATAGTTCAAACCCATTACGCCCTCTTATCCTATCACTAATACAAAAACATACTAAAAGGCTGTAGATTCATTTATGATCTGTTGATTAAAACAAATATTACCC